>JAKSZT010001663.1:122150-252105 GCA_026826555.1 Tolypeutes matacus
ATATACATTAGATAAATGTCCCAGAGTCTTAAGTCTTTAATTTGTTGATGGGCTGTGTGTGTCCTGAAAATCAGACAAGTTGCATCCATCACCTACTCTCCAGTTCATTAGACCCACTCAGGACAATGAACAAATGGATGATGATGGGCAACCCCCATCCGAAAAAATATAGAGTATCTACAACTAAAAGCAAAATAGTTCCATCCACCTGCCCCATGGGATCTAAGCTCCCTCTCAAACAGAAAGTGTGGGCATCACCATCTCAAAATACTCAAGATCGAAGAACAAACATAAGTTAGAATGCAACTATGGACTAAAGTAGGCTTAGTATTATTCTAGCAATGGAAGAGCTTGTAATATTAATATAAAGATGGTCATCTCCAGAGGTTTTGAAGGAGGGCGAGGGGAAAATAGACATAACATGGGACAGTTTGGGGACATGGGAATTGTTCTGCATGATATTGCAATGACGGATACAAGACATTACACATTTTGTCAAGACTTATAAATTGTGCCATGCAAATAGTATACAAAAATGTAAACTATAGACCATGATTAGCATCAGTGCTTCAATATGTGTTCATCATTTGTAACAAATGTACCACATTAATGAAAGATATTAATGTAGGAACATCGGGGGAGGGGATGCAAGATATGGGAATCACTTATATTTTTTATGTAACGTGTGCAATCTAAAACTTCTTTAAAAATAAAGAAAAATAAAATTTAAAAATATGAATACATTAAATTCTCCAGTCATTTGTCTGCAAAAGACTCACATTAAATTCAAAGGTGCAAGGAAGTTGAAAGTGAATAGAAGGAAAAACATGAATGCCATGCTAGTACTAATAAAGGAGATCTGGGTTACCTATACTAATATAAGATAAAATAGATTTTAAGTTAAATAAATGTTACAAGGGGCAATAATGGTTATTATAAAATGATAACAGGCACAATTCAACAAGAAGATGCAACAGTTATAAATATATATGTACCTAAATATAGGGCCACAAAATATGATATAAATACTGACAGATTGGAAGGGAGAAATTGATGGTTCTGCATTAAAATTAGGAGACTTTAATATACCAGCCTCCTTGTTGATCAAACAAGGCCTCTCTCTAAGCCAAACTCACCCTATAAGCACACTACCTTCCTCCCAGAATGGGGCATGGCCCCTGGGGATGAACCACACTGACACCTAAGGATTACTACCAAATACCAACTAGCAATGCATCTGGAAAAGGACCGTAACTGTAAGAAGGAAATGGTAAATATAAATGAGTTATTATGGCTAAGAGATTTCAAATTTAGTTGGGAGGTCATTCCAGAGATTACACTTATGCATGTCTCAGCAGGATCTCATTGACTGCCACAGTAAATATTCCCCCAAATAGCAGGGCTCCTGAAGGCTCCACAGACATCTAGACACTATAGGCAGGGCAGACAACTCAGGAGTTTGATGCATTGCCATTGGGCCTTATCTTGAATCTTATGTACCCCAATGTGATAGGGTTGGACTCATTTGTGGTTTCCCTACACATGGTTCTTTCGCCCCTTCTATTTGAACCTATAGTTAGTACTATACTTGATAGGTGTATGTCCAAGAGACTTAAATCTTTGTTCTGTCCATGTGCCAGTTGGGCCCTGAATCTCAGGAGAGTCACAACATCTATTCTCCAGTACATTGGACTCACCCTGGACAACTAACAAGTGATGATGATGGACAGCACCCATCCCAAGGAACAGAGAGAGTATGCAACTGCAAGCAAGAAAATTCCATCCATCTGCCCCATGGGATCTAAACCCCCTCTTAATTAGAGGCAGAGTGGTAATCACCATCCCCAAATCCTGAAGATTGGGGAATGAACAATGGATTAAAGTAAACTTACTATTATTCTACTATAGTCTTTATTGTTATTCTAGCAGTGAAAGAACTTTTATCATTGATGTGGCAGCAGTGGCCACCAGAGGTTCTGAGGGGAAAGAGAGGGAAAATAGGTGTAATATGGGGGAATTTTTTGGGACATTGTAATTGTCCTGCATGACATTGCAATGATGGATACAGGGCATTATATATTTTGTCAAAAATTACAAAATTTCACGGGACAGAGGGTAAACTGTAATGTAAATTGTAATCCACAGCTAGTGATAGTGCTTCAATATGTGTTTATCAACTGTAACCAATGTACCAAACTAATTAAAGATGTTCTTAATGTAGGAAACTGTGGGAAGGGGAATGAGTGGGGCATATCAGAATTTCCTATATGTTTTATGTAATATTTATATAATCTAAAGTTCTTTAAATTAAATAAATTTAAAAATTAATGTATAGAACATCAAGTAAGACGATCAATAGGGAATAAAGGGCTTGAACAATATTCTAAACCAGCTCATCCTTACAGACGTATACAGAAAACTTCACCCAACAACAGAACGCACACTCTTTCTGCATGCACAGTAATCATTCTCATGGGTAGACCATATGTTACATCACAAAGTCTAAATAAATAAAAAAATATTGAAGTCATACAATGTGTATATTCCAAACACAATGGAATGAAGGTAAAAACCAATAATGATAATGGGGGGTGGTGATGATAGCACAATATTGTGAACATAATTAGTAGCATTGAAATATATATTTGAATGTGATTAAAAGGGGAACACTTAGATTGTATATTTTTAACAGAATAATTTTTAAAAATACATATATCTACACATGTAAATAATAAACCCCAAGTTAAACCATGGATTATAGTTTATAATATAATTGTAAAATTTCCCATCATAAATTTTAACAAATGTTCCTTTCCAATACAAGGTGTTAATAATAACATGGTATATGGGAATCTTGTATTTTATGCATGATTGTTATGTAAACCTACAACTTCTCCAATAAGGAAAAAAAAGAAAGAGTTCTCCTCCGTCCTGCTGGAACCTCAAGAAAAAATAGGCTCTCTTAGCAGTATCTTGTGCCTCTCCTCCTTTATTAACTTGGTTTCCAAGGATTCCCATAAACAGAAGTTAATACCCATTTTATTTCCAAATATAGATTAGCATTACAGGGTCTGTATTATGTGGGAAATATTTTGGACCATGAGCCAAGATTTCCTTGCTCTGAGCACACCAAACATGTATAAAAATATGCATATTCATACACAAATAAAACTACATTAGGAGAGACACACATAGACACACAAACACCTGGACATAAATACAGTACCACATGGCTTCCTTGGCATTGGATGTGGTCTCCTTGACCTTGACTTTGACCTGAACTATCACCAGCTCCTTTACACAACTGCTTCTCTCTGTCAGGGATTCTCCCACTGCTTCAATTGGGATTTTCACCCCTTCATATCTAGAAAATACCACCTCCTCAGTCAGAGGTGCCTGGAGTAATCACTTTGTAAACTTTCTTTTAACATCCCCATGGGAAGAAGACAGATTCTTACTTAATTTGTGTGGAAGGCTTTATGATTATGTTTTTGATGTTGTTATTAATTATTTAATTCATTTATTCATTTATTTTAATTTTTACCAGATAAGTTGTGTGTTTGCAAAACAATAATGAATAAAATACACAATTTCCCCATACCACCCCACCACCAAAACCTTACATTGATATGGAAGATCTGCTACAATTGATGGTAACACTTTTTAAATAATTTTTAGTAGTAGTTACCTTTGTTAAAATTGATGAAAGATAATTAAAATAATATTGTTATCTATCATCTACAGTTTACATTATGTGATTTCTGCCAATTTATCACCCTGTTAGTAACACCTTGTATTATATTACTATCATATATTTGTTTTAATTCATGAAGGACCATTCTTGCATTTTACTATTAACTATTATACATCTTGTACAATAGGGATCACTGTGTTATATAGTCCTATGTTTTATTTTTATTCTGGTAATATATGTGACCTAAAGTTTCCCCCTTTTAATGAAATTCACCTTTATAGTTCAGTGCATAGATTACACTCAGTAATGTGCTATCACATATCATTGTGTGTCAATGAGTGTGTTTTGCTTTTATTGAATTCCTTGTTTTTTAACACTGCAAAACTATGAACTCCTTGAAGGATAGAGCAAAGTTCTATATACCTAGCTCTGTTGGTCACTGAGTTGTAATAGATGAATAAATATATATTGTGTGAGTGGCAGAATGTTGTTTCATAGTATTTTTTACTAAAGAGAGAAAGAGAAGAAGGAGGTAAATGTTAGAAATGGTGTACAGCCTGGGGATTTCATCCAGTTCCCCATGATGCTGGACCCACTTTCCCTCAACCTCACTAGAATATCCCAGAGAATTCCACACCCTGTCAGGAATGGACCACTGCCCTTAACCAGTAGGAAGCAGCTAAAGAAGCATGACCATTGCCATTCTGCCCCACCTTAAGAATAAGGGTGTAATCTCTTTGAGGGAGAAATAGAGGCAGGTGAGTATATAAAATAAGAGAAGGCCACTTGTCAGAATATAGCCAGGAGACCCCACCTGGAAATCCCCTGAAGGAAGGCAGCTGCTTGAGAAAAAAGCTGGAACCATTACAACAAAAATACCTGTCAAAGTACTGGTCACAAGGATCCATTAGAAACTTCTGCACTCAAAAAAAGCTGTGTATAACTCCAAACAGAAAGGCCAGCTTATTGGTTTCCTGAAAGCTAACAAGTGAAGGTAGAAATGCAACCAATCAGGACAGCAAGCAGCTGAGATGCTTCCTTAATATGGGAAGGGGAAAGAGTTAAAGCCTTAAAAAATCCTACCCCAGGGTGCCACATTGTGTGTCTCATCCTGTAGCATGCTCACCCCAAATTTCTCCAGTGTTTATTATCTCTTTACTTGCTTCTTAATAAATTCTTTTACTGCCTCAGTTTAAAGAAAATCATATGCAGAACATGCTAGAGAATGAATTTCATATCCTGAGATAGTTGCTCATTAACAGGTAAAAATGGTAAGATTTTTGTTTTTGTTTTTTAATCAGTTAGGATAGAATGGTAGAGAACCACAGAAAATATCATAGGTCAACAAACATAGTAAAAGCATGTGCAAAATCATTTCACAAAGTATTTTGTTAGGGTGTGCTTGTGTTGTGTGTGTGAGTTGTGTGTGCTGTGTGTTTATATCTGTATGTGTATTGTCTGTATGTCTGTGCACACAAAAATACACTGTAGTTCACAATATAATTAAAGGCTTTCTTACTCTGGGAAAGGGACAATAATTTTTGGAAACCACTTCATTAAAGACAAGGAAAGATTAAAAAGAAGGCCAGCTCCTGCTAATGGGAAAAGGTCCTTGAAAGTTGAGGCAATGGAAGGGCAAGGTTGGAGAGAGAACAGGCAGTCAGGGTGGAAGCCAAAGTGCCTGGAAGCACAAGGGCCACAGACAGAGCACATGTTCTTGCTGCTCCTGCCCCCTCATGGTCTCCACATCACACCCTGATCTACCTGGTATTCCTGGGCCTGTCCCATATTTATTTGACTACAGTGGTTTTTATATGGTCCCATAGCTGATGACACAGATCTTCTTTTCACTTTTCTTTAGTGGCATTCTCTTCTTTATCATTCTTAGGTTTTGGCCTGCTTTTTGACAATCTAATGGGGACACACTAGAATGTTCTGTACTTCATACTGTATGCAAAGGACTTCCCAGAACATCCTCTATAGAATTGTGCACACATCATTACTACCTATAACTCTGATATATCTTCCTCATATAGTATATCCCTGAGGACTTTTGTAACCCACACTTATTTCATTGTACTCTGACATCTCCAGTAAAATGCAAGATTCAATTGATCAGAGAATAAACCTGGTTTGTTCACCTGTGTCTTTTCATAGAGGTTTCTGAATATCTGTGCATTTATATTGAAACAAATTTTAAGTATATTGTAAATAAAGACATTAAATTATTATTGAAGGAAGCAAACAATCTGGGTGATTTCTCAGCTCTGGGCTGTGCCACAATGACCTCATATAACCTCACATAAAAATGTTTGGCTTCCATTCTCCCTGACACTTTCCTGTGGCAACTACTGGGCTCTCCAACTCATCTGGATGCTAACTCTGAGAGAAAGGTCTCGCTATGAAAGTCCAAATACCTTCCTGGGTGGTTGGTAATGGAGACTGAAGCTCTGACCCCAGGCAAGACAACAGGAAGGAGTCAGACATTGGTCACCCCGCCAGACTTAGGACCCAGAAACAACTGTATCCTTTCCAGCACAAGATTACAGATGAGGGACAGTAAAAGAAGAGCTATTTACAGCTTTCCTTTAGCTGCTCATTACCACATTTTCCTCTGTCCCTCCTTAGCACATTTCTTTTTTGCTTCATCTCCTGAGACATTATTTACCTTTGGGACACTCCTCAGGAGAAAATGGAAATGTTTCCTGTTGACCTTCTGTTCCCAAGAGACCAGTTTGCATTAGGTGAATCCAGCTGTTATCATTCCTTCTCCTTGTGGATTCTGCTTCCTTGCGTAGCTCTAATATTCTAGCACCTTTCCCATCCTTTGAATCAACGTTTTCACTATATCTAATACTGATGAAGCCACCTTCACTAGTCCCTTGGACCTCCAAGCATTGACTTGGGGTGAGGATGCAACCCTCTTGTTCTCTCCAGAATATTATTTTCCCCTCTTCAACAAAGTGAGCTGTGCTCCTTGGATATGAAACCATAGCCAATAACAACCTTGTTTTGATGATAAAAGATTCTTTCCAACCTATTAGGAATGTCCTGCCTGTAATGTAAGTTTAGAGGTCCTATTTAATCTTGCATTTATAAAATGTCTATTAATTAAAAGATATATGTTTCAATCTCTTTAAGCAACATTACTTGAGCTTAACAACTTTATAGGGATTTTTTCATTGAATTCTTACAAAAATCCATTCTATAAGAGCAGTACTATTATGATCCCAATTCCACATATTCAGAAATAGGTGGGGACCAAGGGGTTGAAGATTTGCGTGAATTTAATTTTTAAGCTGTGTAAGGGCTGAGGCATCGCTGGGACCCCTGTTAAATGCTCCAATTCTCAGTCTCTCAGCCAGTGGTTCTCAACCAAGGGTGATTATGGCTCCCTGTGTCTATATGGCAATGCCTAGTGATCTTTATGATTCATCAATAGAGAAGAGACCAGGAATGTTGTTAAACATCCTACAACCATATCAATATTATATTGGATTCAAGTGAATGTTTTCTGAGATGCTTAAGTTTTGTTGTAGTTTTTTTTTTTTTTTGCTTTTATTTTATTAATTTAATTATTTAATCATTTAGTTAGTTATTTTATCATAGTAACATATATACATGTATAACATAAAATTTGACTTTTATTGAAATGCCAGTGAAGCTGTTTCTCATTTGGCCAGTAGATATTTCTGATCATAATCAGTTGCAGACAATCTGCCTGAAGGCTCTAAGTAACTTACGATTCACAAGAATTGGGGTAAATGCTCATTTTTTATTTGTTTTGGTTCAAAACAGAGGCAGGGAGATGAAAGTGATGTATGCTGGAAGGGTAGTTTTGTGTTTTGTTGGTTTGCATTAAAATTGATAGAAGTACTACTAGATTACTCAATAGAAAATGGGACATTATTGTACTTTTTGAGTTTAGGGCCTACACAAATATTCATCTGAACTTAGCTTTGGTCATTTAATTGGACTTATTGAGGAAGTTAAACATGTAGGATAAAATTAACAACATCATACCAATGTCATACTTGTGTTTTATGAAAATAATTATAATGTTTATGCCTAAATTATGACAGATATTCATCTTAAGACAATTCTAGTTGAGTGACAAGGTCAAGAACGGCTTTAGAATTATTTAGTTAAGAAATGTAAATGAATCATATTTTTTTAGCTTTCATCCAACAGTTTCAAAGAAGTTTTTTGACTATAAATAGTTAAAAGAAAGTGAAAACACACCACACAGAACTGAGTGGGAGTGTGTGGTCTACAGTGTGAACTGTGGTCTATGGTTGGTGGCAAGGCTCCAGGATGTGTAAGTTCATTGAGGGTGGTGGGCCATACTGTGGGAGATGTTTGTGTGGGATGTGGTGGGAGGTGTAGGAGGTGGGCAACATGGGAATCCCAGTGGGTTCCGTGTAATATTTTGGGTAATCTAAGCACCTCTTGAAATATATGTATATATATATATATATAAATAACATTTTTGTAAGCAAATACACATATATGCATATATATTTATATATCATTTTGCAAATGTTTGTATGTATTGTGAGAATTTTGATTTTTACCCATAATAAAAAAAAAAAAAAAAAGAAAGTGAAAATGCTAACTTTGTAAAGGCAACCAATATCTAAAATTCTTATCTCTGTTTCTTAAAGTGTATTTTGCAAATCATATTCTACATTGAAGTTTTCTTTCAAAAAAAGCTGCCAATTATCCAGGACTATCCAGGTGGATCTAAAATCCAATTACAAGTGTCCTTGTAAAGGAAACACAGAGGAGACACAGCAGGAAGAGGAGAAGGCCATGTGAAGACCGAAGCAGATATTGGGGTGATGCAGCCAACAAGCTCAGGACCTGCTAGAGTCTGTAGGATCTGGGGGTGGCCTGAAAAAGTTCATCCCAACAGTTTCAGAAATAGGATAGTCCTGAAGACACCTTGCTTATGGAATTTGGGCCCCCTGAACTGTCAGAGAAAAAATTACTGTTGCTTTAAGCCGCCCAATTTGTGATTATTTTTACAGCAGACACAGAACATTAATATACACAACCAACTCACATCTGCAGTTTAGTTTGCAGATGTGTTCACATACACCACAGGATAAGTAGTTGGAAGAGAAAACAACATATGCTTCAAAAAGCCTAAAATATTTACCATCTAGCCCTTTATATAAAATGGCTCCTGACCCACACTGTCATGAACTGGTAATATATGTAAAGTTCTCTTCAATGATATGTTCTGAATATCCTACCTGGGTTTATATCCAGAAAATTTTTGTATGTCTATCAAAGTGGCAAAGACTGAAGAATTGGACCTGGGGATGTGTGCCATGAAATTTCCTTCTCTTTAACCTAAAACGAGCCTGTTTTAATTCCCCTATCTGTAGGATTTACACTAGATGTCAGAATGATGTTCCAGGACCTGTTTGGGTTGGTTGTGGCCACTTCTCTGAGTCAGGCATGGGGACTTGGGGTGGCTTACAGCATCTTAGAGGCCCATGAGTGGCCCTTGTGGTATGTCCCACAGGATAGGCCACATCTGTATGGAGAGGCCTTTTTCAGGAGGAATGGCTCCATTAATAGGGAAGAAATATGCATCTAGCTTCAAACCTGTACTCTCATGGGCCTCCAGGGAACTCAATTGCTAAGCACATCAAGTAAAAAAAGCCACAAAAACAATATATTTAATAAGTAATTCTGAGAATTCAGCCTCTGGATCTCCAGAGACTGTAAATTCTCCCTCTGTCACAGTCTTATAAGGTAACAGGCCCAGGCTAAGAGAACCTCCCTGAAGCTCTGCAGAACATCCTTCCACTGCTATTAACACTGCCTACCACCTCCTCTTGCTTCCTGCACATATTGTCCAAGAAGGACTTTCCACTAGATATACGTCCATCCAATGATGTTATTGGGAGAAGTCATGTATCTGGTAAATCTTATGTTCATGGGGTTTGGGGAGAAGGAAAGGTTTTATTAGCCTTGCCTTCCTGGGAGCAATCAGGCGTGATGAGTCAGTTAATAGAGTAGAGAAGAATAGGTATATTGGGGTAGCAATCATTGGCACAAGTATTTATTATAAGTTTCACAGTGTCCATAACATTAAAACAAGCTGCATTCCTAATAAAAATTTGGCACTTCCATGTATCAATGCTGAAAAAAAGGACACTTATCACCCTAAATCTCTTAAAAAGGATGTATGGTGTGATGTAATGATCAAGGTCTTCAACTCATTCACTCCAGGAAGCCAATAACGAATTTCACCATTTTTGAACTGTGTATTACTTTGGGATGAGGACCTCACACACCGGAACCACCTCTCTAAGAAGTGGGGAGTCAGGATGCTATATCATGGCACTGTTATGCATAATTGCACATGTTATGCATAAATCAACAGAAAACCAGGAAATGGGCAAATGTGCAATGCCCAACTCAGTGACAAGAGCCTTTGGACTCCCTGGTACTTTAATACCAGGGTGAATTGCACCACCATAATTCTGAACAGTTTCTTCTCTTATTAATATGATTTTGGTGGCTCCAATTATTAAGTCCTCTGATCCTCCTTTGATTTGCTGTCGAAATTGTTGAAGGATCTGTCTGTGCATATTTCTAGGGAACATCATGACTTTTAAGCATAAATCATGTATGAGTTCCATAAAAAAATTCTCCCCCTCCCTGAAGTTTGTAACCTGAACACATTATTACCAGGTCCTGGAAAGGTTTGTATGTGAAGTGGGAGATGCTCCATGAGGTCTGCCGTCTGGACAGCGGACTTTTCTCTTTATCTCTCTCACTGCAACGATTTCCCTTGTTATGAGTCTGCACTCAGGAGATCTAATTGGCAGTGGTGGATGGTCCTGAGGCTGTGTGTGCTCAGGTGTCATCTCCACATCTCTGGGTGAAGGTAGTGAATACCAATGACCTTGAACCAAGGCCAGCCTCATTCCCTCTGAGTGTAGCTCAGGGGCTGTGTCAATATTTATTTCAGGAATTATGCATCATGAATGTTACAATCTAAGAAATAAAAACTCTTGTACGATGAAAACTCTTATACTTGGGGATTCAAACATTGGGTCCAGACTGGCACCATGCAAATTTAATGAGCAAAGAAAATTCCTATATTTTTTGAACAACATGCTCACAATAAGTGTAAGTGCTTATAGACTACAGAAACAATAAAACAAATGAAAATTTAACTGCAGAAGCCAGAGACTGCAAATATTACATGACCTTTGCCTACATCCCTCTGTTTCCACACTGGGAATAATCTCACTTGTGCCTCCAAGAGTCATAACATTGGTTCAGCTCACTCATGCCTGAATGTTCTCCTTTCCTTTCTGAAGACAAAGGATGAAAGAAGAGAAGGCTTTTATAAACAGAAACTCCCAAAAGACAGAGGGAGAAAAGGATAGGAGGAAACCCTATTTAATAAGAGTCCTATGCCATTTAAATCTGTGGCTCTGGCAGGTATTTGTGTCTTCACTGTTTTCTCCTCTCTCTCAACTCTGGGCATGCTCATTCACAAATTCCATATCACAGTCTTGCCTTCCTCATCAGCTAGAACCTCCATAGTTTAGAGCATTTTTATTCCACCTCAAATAGCTAGTTTATTTTTTCTTTCATTTCTGTCTTGCTTTCTCACAAGTGAGATCTCACATACATATTTTTTCATTTCTACATTCAATGTACATTCATTGGACACAGATATTTATCTGGAAAATCTGTAAAATAAAAATAACTGCCTACACCATAGTGTTGTGCAATCAAACATTTACATAATGCATCTAAAGATGTACTGTCCAATAGGCCAGGATAACTGCTTTCTCTCAATGAATATAATCTATTATGTTATTGATAATTGACTAATCCTTTTATCTGTTTTCTGATTAGAATTATTTTTCTATTCTTTGTCCTTACTGATCAGTACAATATACATCAAAACTAATTATTTTGGTATGTTTTGTGGACATTCACATACCATAATCACTTAGTTTTTCTTTTATATCTTTGCTACTTATATTTCTAAATTTTTATTCAAAACCTTAAATAATACAATTTCAGATAAGTATTACTGCCTCAAGACAATTCAGGTGTATTTCCATTGTGCTTCCCTTCCTTATTAGGACAGTAAAATATCCACCTAAGAGAAATTTTGGACTCCAAATTTGCTTCTTCCATCTCTTTACAAAGCACATGCCCATAAACTCAATCTGGGCTTTGTGATTAGCTGTTTAAAGTATGGTATGGGGAAGCGGCTGTGGCTCAATCAGTAGGGCTCCCGTTTACCATATGGGAGGCCCTGGGTTCAATTCCCGGGGCCTCCTGGTGAGGGCAGGCCCGCCCGCACGGCGTGGTTGGCTGACCCAGCGAGCACAAGCAGCAAGGGGGGGATAAATGAATAAATAAATAAAATCTTAAAAATAAATAAATAAATAAAGTATGGTATGTGTTATGTTCTCAGAAAAGTTGTACAGTGGCACTTGTAAGTCAACCAAGGTTCAAATCATATGTTTACATACTGATCAATTATTTATGATAGGAAGATAAACTAAAATGAATTACAGTAAATAATTTCCAGTTTCTGTAAATAAACAAAGAAAATAAAATAAATAAAGGGGAAAAATCAGTGTACTTATATCTCCTTTATGTATACATACAACTTCCTTCAGGTACAATTTTAATTTGAAGGACCTAGAGACGGTATTATTTAAGTGATAAAGGCCTCTAAAATTTTTTCAAACATACTATAAAGTGATAGATAAAGTGATCAAATCTTATACAATGTTAAAATCTACCCCTTGCTTGACAGCATGGAGGAGCCCATGCTACAAACAATTACTAACTTAAAAGCAAGTGCATGTGTATTTGACATTTTACCACAATTTCTCTTTAAATTTGATTCAGTAATTCAAACCAAAAAAACTGCTATCTCTAATAGCATTTTATCCACTAACACTGTAAATTGTGTACTCTCTAATACCAGAATTTCTAAACACATTTAATGTGTTACCTAAAATTGTGGTCAGTATGAGCAATATCATTATCTTAAATTATGTTTAAATTACCCAAAATATCCTGAGTAGTTTCCCTGAAAGAAAAAAAAAAGTTACTTAAAAGCAAAGCATTATTACATGTATCTTTGCACATTACAGTTTGGGAGAACAAAGAAACATATTCTTAAAACATTGTATTTGGATCCAACATCAGATATTTTAGAAATTAGTTACAAATTTGGTAACTTTTTAAAGTAAGAATAATAATATTTCCAGAAGAAGTATGGTAAAGAAATTTAAAACAAACAGAGTAAATATAAAGTAATGCTTAGCTCCAGATTGTGGACATGTAATAGAATTCCACTCTAAAAGTGCAGAAAAAAATTTTTATATTCATTGTTTGTAATTTTTAATTTCCATAGCACCAAGGCAAAATAAGAGAGACTCACATCTCATTTTAGTAGCAATTGCCTAGGGCAAACATCTGCACAATATAATATGAGATGTCAAGCAAATAAAATTACAGAATAAGCACACTCAGATCACAGTACTTTAAAAAACATAATCATTGCTTATCTTCAGAGAGGCATTGCCTCATTAACATTCTGGTCTAGATGAAGATATTACACTGTATTGGAATAAAGACCATCATGACATTTCCTGCTTTGAACCAGAAGGAACACCTTTCATTTCTTGTGATATGTGATTTAAACAACAGCAATAAAAAAACTCAAATAACAAAAAAAAATGGCTTTATTCCTCTTCCATATTTGAGGTTTGGGGTCTTCAGAGATTTTATTCACTGTTCCATTTCCATGTAACCCTGGTTTTCTTCCAAGGCTTCATCAGAATTGTTGTCTCTGGGCCTGGTGGTCCAGTCAAAGTCTGGTTCTCTATAATCTCCATTAGCCACAGTGTCTTTGGCTATAGACAGAGAACTGCTCAGCATGAGTAGACCCTCCTCATCTATGGTAGGACCTGTATTGATATCAGCTTCCTCTTGGTACAGAGAAGCAGCAGGGGAAGGATTAGGGGTCACAGATACTTCTGCTCTTTTCTCTGTCCTAATTGCAGGAGGCAGACTGCTAATGACCTGGGAAATAGATGGTGTGGTCTCATGTATGAAAACTTTCATATTTGGAATACAAACATCTGGACTGAGTACTGTTTGGTTCAGTGAATCAGTCTGTGATAGAACACTGAACAGTGTAGCTGATGAAAGCAGGAGCTTTAGCACCAGTAGCTGCATCAGCCTCCCAGGGACCTGGGTACAGGTCCAAGCAGCAGCTTCACATGCACTACCTTTCTCCTTATCAATTTGAATAACTACCCAGGTGACATCTATCAGTGTTTTTAGTTGTCCATCATCATGTGTAAGAGATAATTTGCCTTTCCAACATCAACTAATTCATTTTATTGTCTTTTTGAATAGTATAAGTCTTTAGATCACTTTTAATGGTTCAAGCAAGCATCTTTATCTTCTTTATGACTTTAATGAAAATTTTTCTTTTGTCTGTGACAAAGATTCCCAGCAGAGTAATTGGTGGAGGCAAGTCTTATGGATTGATCAATTACTTCTTTGGGTATGAGTCTATTCTACGTTATTTTGAATCCAATATTGTTATATTTTCTCCAATAGAAATTAGCTATATTTGGGATTTCTAAATTGTCTAATGAAACAGAATAGAATCTCACAAAATGGACATATGTTAAATAAGGTAGTATATCCAACTGTAGATAATTATACAAACACAGTAGTTTATTAATTTATTTACTTTCAACTAAAGCAAGCCATATTTCTCCATGGCCTATTTTTTGATAATTTATTCTTGCTTTTGTCTCTGCCCTGGCATGTATATCATCCACATGGAATCAGAAAACCAAACAAGTGTTTCAGAATTGTTGTTCCTTGGATTTTTGGCAAGGGAAGAAATTCAACTCATTCTCTTTGCTTTGGTCTGTTCCTGTCCATGTTCCTGGTCACCTCCACTGGGAACCTGCTCATCATTCTGACCATCATCTCAGACTCCCACTTCCACTTACCCATGTACTTCTTCCTCTTCAGAACCTTTCCTTTGCTGACTTTGGCTCATCTTCACCACTGTCCCAAAAATGCTGGTAAGCATCCATACTCAGAAAAAGTTGTTACCTATTCGGACTAACTCAGCCAGATATTCTCTTTCATTGTTTGTGGATCCCTAGAGAGTTTACTCCCACTATTAATGGCCTATAATGGCTTCATGACCATCTGTCACCTGCTGCATACATGGCCATCATGGATGCCCACCTCAGTGTCCTGCTGGTTTTGGGGTCCTGGTTTCTCACTGTCTTGATTGCCCTACTTAAGACCATGCCCCTCTTGAAGCTCTCCTTCTGCACAAACATAGAAATCCCACACATTTTGGTGACATTCTCGAAATCCTGAAGCTCACCTGTTCTGAAACCCTTATTAATAACCTATTTGAGTACTTTGTGGTTACTGTTATAGGCATTTTTTCTCTCATTGGGATCCTCTTCTATTGTTGGATTGTCTCCTCCAGTCTGAGAATTTCATCAGCTAGAGGCACGTATAAAACATTTTCCACCTGTGGGTCTCATCTTTCATTTGTCTCCTTGTTCTATAACAGGCATTGGTGTCTACTTGGGTTCCGCAGTCATTCCATCCTCTAGGAAAAGACTGTTGACCTCAGTGATGTATGCCTTGATCACCCCCATGGTGAACCCCTTTGTTTAAGCCTGAGGAACAGGGACATGAAGGAGGTACTGGGGAGGCTTCTCTGCTGAGAGGCCCCCTCTCATTGTTGGGGGACCATTGTCACTAACAGGATTCACAATACTAAGGACAAAAACAATATTTTTACTTCATCTGCATTTACATATTTGAAAGGAACTGTTTCTTTAGATCTTCCTTTGGGCTTTTTCGGCCCTCATTACAGTTTATAAAGTTATATCCTGGGGAACATTTAAAAACTTCTAACCAATAAGTTTAAATTTGTATAAATAGAACATGGCATGCTCTCAGTTATTTTTAGGGTTGTTGTGGATATTTTATGAAAATAAATTGTATCTCATAACTGTAATAAACATCCTTATATTATATCATCATGAGTTTTTGTTTATTTTGGTACCATACTGAAGACTGACTTACATAGATGTTTTCTGACTTACCTGATGGAAAAATTTTAATGATTACCACCTTTTGATCTGGCTCACTTTCCTTTCATTCATGACAATTTTACTGAATTTTTTCTGATAATTCACAACATGGCTTTTCTCAATTTGAGAGCTGTATCTTTTCCATGTTTATAACCACAATGCCTAACATCATTCTCGATATGGAGTTTATACTCAGTGAATATTAATTAAAAAGAGTGACAAATAGATCATAGGTGGTCAAATTTGAGGTACAGTCTGGCCCTTAAAATACAGATTTATTAAATTAATAATATTTTAATGTGAAGTTCTTTGATTGTTAAACAACTGAGCTTTTTTCTGATATATGGTTTATTTGTATTTATTCTATCTGAAATATTGGAGCACATCTTCTCAAAATTTATCTTCTTAAATATAATGTTTTAACGTGACTTTTTACATCTACATTGTTACACTTTGTACTGCACAGTATGTTCTAAATATTTTCACTAGTTTTTCATTTGCTGTTTTCTTTAAAATGTTTTTTTTTTTTTTTTTTTTTTTTAACCGGGAGGTACCGGGGATCGCACCCCGGTCTCTCCATATGGTAGACGGACGCCGAACCTCTTGAGCCACATCTGTTTCCCTCTTTATAATGTTTTGACATGCAGTTTCTTAAAGAACATGCATCCATCAATCAAGTTCCCAGTTCTTTTCTTCCATGTTCCTCCCATCTAAGTTTATGCTCAAAAAGGTAATCTATACTGCTTCTAGAATCTCATGCTATTTTAGATCTTCCTTCTGACTTTAGTTATCATAGTAACTAAAGTTAATAAAGGAATGTAATACATTTTGCTTTCAATGAATAAATAATCGCCTTAAAACCACTGATTTCCACATCTTTCATTTCTTAATTTTTTTTATTTTTAATTTTTTTTCTTTTCTTCTTTTTTAAAGAAGGTGTAGATTTCATAAGTATTACTTTGAAAATACAGTGGATTCTCATATATCTCACTTCCTCCCCTTCCCACACCTTTCCCCATTAACAACATCTTTCATTAGTGTGGTAAATTTGTTTCATTTAATGAACACATACTGAAACATTGTAACTAATCACAGTCTATACTTTATATTATGGTTTACACTTTGCACCATACAATTTTATAGCTTTTGACAAAACGTATAATAGCCGGTATCCATAATTGCAATGTCATTCAGAACAGTTCCAATGTCCCCAAAATGACCCATGTTACACTTATTCTTCCCAATTCCTCCCCTCAGAAACTCTGGTGTCCATTGCCTTTATATTAATGTTATAGGTTCTTCCATTAGTAGAATAATAAGCCTAATTTAGTTCATAGTTGCATTCCTACCAGATGTTTGTTCATTCTGCAATCTTGAGTAATTTGGTATGGTTATGCCCACTCTGCTTCCATTTGAAAGGGGGCTTAGATCCCATGGGGCAGATAGGTGAAACTGTCTTGCTTGCAGTTGTAGATACTCTGTTTTTGGTGATGGTCATTGTCTACCATCATCTTTTTGTTAGTTGTCCTGGGTGAGTCTGATGAATTGGAGTCTGATGTGTTGGCTGCAACTCTGCTGGGATTCAGTGCTCAATAGATGTATGAACAGCTGGAAGATTTAAGTCTCTAGGACAACATTTAATGGGTATAGTGCTAACTATCAGTTAGAAAAAAGGGGGCTTAACAACCATGTGTAGGAAAGTTATAAATGAGACCATCTCCTATACATTGGGGGATAAATTATCATACATACCAATATAAGGCCCACTGACATAGTGCTGAATTCCTAGGGTTGTCTGCCCTGCCTATAGTTTTCAGATATCTCTAGAGCCCTCAGGAGCCTCCCAATACCACTTTTTATTTATAAGAACTCATTAGTTTAATGTATTTGGTTGTGATTATTCTGATGCATTAATATATCTATTTTCCCCTAATCCACTTTCACAATGTTGTGATAAACACAGCTTAATTGCATAATTAATAAAGAGAAAAACAAATCTCCCTTACTTATCACTCTTTTAAAAATTATCTTGTTTAATTAAGTTATTCTTTGTAGAAAATATGGAATAGTTGCATTTCTAATATTCATCTGGGCAGTTTCATTTATTGCAGAAATCTGATTTTCATTAGTGGAGTAATATACAATCCCAACTACAACCTACTCTTTATAATGTATATCCATTTTCTGTTGTTGTTGTAAGAATTGGCATCTAATTAATGCTTCAAACAACATAAATATTATTTTTTAGTTCTTGAGGTCAAACTTCCAAAGTAATTCAAATTGGTATACTTTCAATGTGCTGGAAGAGATGTAATATGTTGTGGATGCTCTAAGGAAATGCTTGTTTCTCCTGAATTTTCCAGATTCTGGAGAATACCTTAGCTCAACTTCCCATTTCATTTTCTAAGCCAGTAAAGTGGTTAAGTCTTTCTCACATCACATAGATCTGTTACAGGCTTGTCTGTCTTCCCCCTGATCATTTAAGGTCCATTGTGATTATATTGGGGCCACCCTGATAAATCCAAGGAAATCTCCTTACCTTAAGGTCAGTTGATTTGCAAATTTAATTCCATCTGTGGTCTTTATTCACATGTGCCAGGTAATTTAATTTATTCCAAGGTTACAGGGATTAGGACATGCACATCTTTGGGAAGCGATTATACTGCCTATAATAACATGTGCCATGATTTTGGCTAAAGAGATTTAAGGTGAAGACTTATGTGGCACTTTTATGTAAACATGTATTTTCTTTATTAAAAATAAACAGTCTTGGGGGGTGCTTCTGAGTCCTAAAAGTGGGGCTTCCCACTGGGACTGGTTCCTTCACAGCCATTTTCTGTCCTTCATAACCCTGATTGGACAGGAGCCAAGCAGGGCTGCATTGAAGCTTGAAGTTGAACAAAGTCCAGAAATCTTTTTAGAGTGTTCTCTAAGCACCACTCACATCACATTTCAATGGTATTTTGTGACAAAGGATGGTGCCAGTTCTACAACAGCTGCTTCTCAACTAGGAATTTCTGAAGACTATATTGGATGAAGTCATGTTATACACCTTCATGATGATACTGAGGACAGCATGAAAGATTATGAAGACACAAATGGCTCAAAAGAAAGTTTTGGAGACAAATGTATATATCTTCCAATTGCAAATTTGGCAAGAAGAATTAAAAATATCATACCTCAAAAGGGAAAGATTGCAAAAGATGCCAAAAATGTTCTTAGAATTTGTGAGTGCATCAGCTTTATAATTTCTGAAGCAAGTGAAAAATGCCATCCAGAGAAATGGAAAACAATCAGTGGAGAAGATATTCTTTTTGCCATGTCTATCTTACACTTTGACAGTTACGTTGACTCTCTGAAATTATACCTTCAGAAATTTAGAGGGGCTAAGAAAGGAGAGAAAAAATTGGTGGAACGGTCACAGTTACAGATGGACTCTGTGAAAAGCTTCTAGAAGAGGTATATTCTAACTAGTTTCCAGCTGCTTATAACTTCACATAGTTAACAACAAAATGTTATGGTTTGTACAATAGCATATAAGCATATTTCTGGTGTTCAACAAATTCAGTTTTCATGATCTGAAGAAATGATGGAATAGCGAGTGTTGAGAAATGGATGAGGTTGTACGACAGGCATTGAGCTTGTGATGATCCACAGGTAGCACATATTTATATTGGTGATAGCCTTGAGGTTCCATCATTCTCTTTAAACATATAATTTAACTCTCACTTTATTCTCCAAAAATGCATGCAATTAATGAGAGAAGAGTTGGAAAAAGTTATCCTTCATCAGCTCCTTGATTTACCTGCTTCCCTAGTTCAGAATTTCTCCCACTGGTGCAGTTGGAATTTGTCACACCCTCCCATCTGGAAAACTCCACTTCTTCATTCAGGGATGCCTGGAGTCATCGCTTTGTGAATATTTTCTTTTGACCTCTCCCCAGGAAGATACTTTCTTTCCTACTACTAATTTGAGAGGATGTTCTATGATTTCTGTTTTCCTGTTAGTAGATTCCAAGTTTTTTTCTTTTTTATTCCCCTAGACTGTGAACTCCTTGAGGGATATAGCAAAGTGCAACATACATAGTCCATTTGGTGGCTGAGTTAAAATATTAGATGAATAAATATATATTGTGTAAATGAATAAATGAATGTGATATAACCAGAAATTTCAATATGAGAGAAAAAGAAGAAGCAGGGAGTTGGTGTGGAAAAATGTTAGAAGCATGAATTCCATATTTTGAGATAGCTGCTGATCAATGGGTTTAAATTATGTTTTTTTTCTAATTAATTAGTTTGAAAGGATAGTGATCCATAGGAAATATTAGAGGGGAACACACGGTCTGGTACATACACAATCATTTCTCAAAGTATTTTGTTTGGATGTGTTTTTGTTCTGTGTGTGTTGTGAATGTATGTTGTATGTATGTGTGTTGTATGTATGTGTGTTGTGAGTAGGTGAGTGTGAGCACAAAAATTCAATGTGGATCACAATGTAATAAAAGTATTTCTTGTGCTGGGAGTTGGCAATAATTTTTGATACCACTTCACTGAAGTCTAGAAAAGTCTACAAAGAAGGTCATTCCCATTAAGAGGGAAAAGGCATTTGAATGGAGAACCAAATATAAGAGCAAGGTATGAGAGAGAATGGGCAGCGTAGGAGCCGAGGTTCATCCAGACACTAGGGCCACAGACAGCAAGTGTTCCTGCTGTACCTGCCTCATCATGGTCTCCACATCATGCCCTGATTATCTGCTATTCCTGTGTCTGTACCATATTTATTTGACCACACTAGTTTATATATTTTCCCATAGCAGATGTACCATGTCCCTTATTCAGTTTCCTTTGGTAGCATTTTCTTCTTTATCTTTATTGGGCTTTGAGTTTTGTTCTGTTTTTTGAAAATCAATGGATAAAACACAATTCTGTGTCTGTACCTCATCAATATGCAAAGGACTTCCCCAACGATTCTCTATAAAAACCTACACATGTCATGACTATCTACTACTTGGATTTATCTTTCTTCATTTGATATATCCCTGAGGGCATTATGTTGCTTGCACTGGGCTGTGCTACATTGACTTTCAGATGACATCAGATAAATATTATTGTTTCCATTCTCCCTGATGATTTCCTACAGCCTCCTCTGGGCGCTCTACTTTATCTGGATGCTACCTTTGAATGTCTGAATTTCTTCCAGGGTGGTTGATAATGGAGACTGAAGCTCTGTCTCCAGACAAGACAGTAGGATGAAGTAAGACATTGGTCTCCCAGCCAGATTTAGGAACCCAAAGAAACAACCATGTCCAATCCAGCTCAAGATTGCACAGGATGAGGGACAGCAGAAGAGAAGATATCTACAGCTTTCTTTTAGCTGCTCATTACCACATTTCCCTCTGGATCCCTCATTAGCATATTCCTTGTTGCTTCACCCCTGAGCCATCATTTCCCTTTGAGACACTGCTCAGGAGACAATGAATATGTTTCCTGCACACTCGCTTCCCAAGATACCAGGTTGCATCAGGAAAATGCAGATTTTATCACTCCTCCTCCTCCTGGATTCTAATGCCTTTCATAGGTCTAACCTTCTAGCATCATTCCCATTCATTGAATTAAAGTTTTCAAAATATTTACTCAAACAAAGCTATTTTCACTAGTCTCTTGGAATCCAAGGCATCGGCCTGGGGTGAGGATACAAACCTTATTTTTCTTTCCAAAATATTGTTTTCCCTTTTCAACAATGTGGATAACTGTGTTCCTTGGATATGAAACCATATGTAGTTCACCCTATGATTTGATAATACTTTTTTCCCAATCAACTAGGAATGCCCTACCCATAATGCAAGTTAGGAAGTAACATTTTTCCTTTATTTAAAAATATTAGCTAATTGAAAGATATATATTTGTTCTCTTCTTGCAACATAAACTGAACGTAGCATATTTACAGAAATTTTATCATTGAAATCTTACAAAAATCCATTCTATAAAGCAATACAATTATGAACCCAAATCTACATTTGCAGAAAGAGGTGGGGTTCAGAGATTTAAGTATTTGACTAAAGTTATGAAACGAGTAAGAGCTAGGACATTTCTGGGAACCCTAATGATGTTTCCAGTTCTCAGTCTCTCAACCAGTGGATTTCAATCATGAAAGATTCTGGCCCCGTGGGGCCCAATGATAATGCCTGGAGATATAGTCTGGGTAAGTGCATATCTTCAATCTTTTCTGTTTCAAAATGGAAGCCACTTTCTAACTATTTTTGTTACTATGGTATTGTAAAGTACTGAAGAAAGTCCAGCCATACTGAGCTAGACTAATTTTTACAAAATGGCAGAATACAATGAATTGACAAATCAATGCAGTTTCTAGCATTACAATTATACAAACCATAAATGCCTTCTTAGAAATCTTTAAAAATCCTTTTTTTTCTACTGATATTTCATTTCTACTTTTATCAAGTTTTTATTTATTAAAGAATATGTGTGTCTAAAGAGTCCCATACACCATCCTATTAACAATTTTCATTGGTGTGGTACATTTGTTACAATATATAAAAGTACATTTTTATAATATGCTATTAATTATAGTCTGTGATTTAACTTAGATTTCACATTTTCTATTGTGCAGTTCCATGTATTTTTTTGTAGGTTATATTATAGTACCATACATACAACCTACCATTTCCCACTTGAACCACATTCAGATAGAGATTTTAGTGCTGTCAATTATGTTCATATTGTGCTAACATCTCTACCATCCATTACCAAAATTTCCTATTACCCCAAAGGAAATCTGCATTTTAAGCCTTAACTCCCTGTTCCCTAGTCCCAAACCTCATCTTCTGGAAAACTATATATTAGATTTTGGCTCTAAGATTTTTCTTATTCTATTTATTTCATATCAGTAATATCATACAATATTTATCTTTTTAGATCTGGCTTATTTCACTCAACATGATTTCCTCAAGGTCCATCCGTGTTGGCATCCCTACCATAAATTCATTGCTTTTTCCAGCTGAATAATATTTCATTGTACATATATATAACATTTTATTTATCCATTCATTGTTTGATGGACACTTGTGCGGCTTTCATCTTTTGGTAATTGTGAATGATGCTGCTATGAACCTCGATATGCAAATATCTCTTCCAGTCCCTGCTTCAATTCCTTAGGTCTATACCTAGAAGTGGAATTGCTGTGTCATATAGTAATTATATACTTAGCTTTCTGAGGAACCACCAATAGCTGTTTCATTTTGGATTCCCACCAACAATGAGTGCATATTCCTATTTCTCCACATTTTATACACATTGTCTCATTTAAATTTTTATAACTTTTTATGTGACTGGTATTATTGTCCCCTAATTACAGATAAGGGAGTAAAAGCTTACAGAAGTTAGTTTACTAGCTCAAAGTCACGCAGGTATTGAAGAAGAAGAGACAGGATTTAAACCCAGAGCTATCTAATGTGAGGCTAATCCCTTCAGTATCACATATTGACTCCAGTGAATCATGATGATAATAATAGTTAAACTGCAAAGGAATCAGAAGTCCTTTTATTTTAAACCCCCTTTCCTTGAACTCTACTCTCTGTACAAGGAAGATCTGTCTCTGGTGGATGCAGTCTCAAAAAAAAACCAAAAAAAAACAAAGAGCTTCCACTGGCAACCTATGTTTTCAATAATGTAACACATCTTCTCCATGTCTTGGTATTTCTAATTTATTTTGTAAACTAATGATAGGGAAATTAGTTTTTCTGGATGATTTAATTTTACTCTCTTTGATTT
Organism: Tolypeutes matacus; assembly: GCA_026826555.1. Taxonomy (NCBI): domain Eukaryota; kingdom Metazoa; phylum Chordata; class Mammalia; order Cingulata; family Chlamyphoridae; genus Tolypeutes; species Tolypeutes matacus. Next base: position 145,784 of record JAKSZT010001663.1, read on the forward strand.
TTAGTGAATTTGAGCATATTTTAATATTTATAAGTATTTGGATTTTTTTTGTCTGAATCATTGCTCCACAACTATTGATTGTTAAGAGTATTTTTTATTCTTATTATAAACAATGTTTTAAATGTATCATTATATTTTTTAAGGTTCTGTGTGTTGAACAATATATAAATATTCTCAATACATTCCTTAATTCTTCAATCTTGGTCATTTTTTATTTTTTTGACACCTAGTTTTTAATGGGCATGAGTCTACCAGTTATGTTATCAGTTTTATTTCTTTGTATTTTTCCACTTTAGTTTATTCTCATTTACTTAGTCTACACTTTCTTCTAGTAATCTAATGCAATTTTTATCTTTCCTCCAATGTCAATTTACTATGGTAATTTGTGTTAAACTTGGAATTTAACTTTATTTTGTTGCTAAAAATGACCAATTATACAATCATCATTTATTTCAAAATCCTCCTTAACATTTATTTTGAAACTACTTTATAATATTTCACTCATTATACTGGACTTAACTGCAATCATTCTGTATTGATATATCTATTTAGATGTAACCACATTTCCCAATGTTTTGATAATCTAAATTTATTACATAAATCATTTAAAATTGTATTTGTCAGCCAAAGGCGTGCTGGTGCAAAGTACGAGAATTCTGTTGGCTTTTATAATGGGTACTTACTTGGGGTAGAATCTTAGTTACCAGACCTTAAAGAGTCCAACTCAAGGTACTATTATAGGTTCTTGCTCACCTAAAGTCATTTGCCACGTGTTGAAGCAAGATGGTAGATAATGTCTGCAAGGGTTCAGCCTTCCTCCTTCCTCTTAAGGCTCTGTGGTCCCAGCTTCTTCCCAGTAGCCTGGCATAAGGCTCATCATTCTCCCTGGGGCTAGTTTCTTTCCTGGTTCAGTTGCTCTGTTCTCTCCACAAGGTCAGCTGCAGGATTTCAGGCTCATCTATCTTCCCAGGGCCACAGAATCCCAACTAATGAACTGTCTGTCTTCCTCTCTGTTCTTTTTCTCTGTGTATTTACTTCCTGGGGCTCCAGCATCAAAGACTCAAATTCTCTCCTCTGCTGTGTCATTTTCTCTGTGAGTTCCTCACCCACCTAGATGACAGATACTCAATATCCTACTGATGTGTCTGAATCAAAGCCCTAATCATAATTTAATAAAGTAAAAGTGAAACTTCTGAATTTAATGCAAACTAATATACCCAGAGGAAAAAAACAGTTTACAAACATAATCCAATATTTTTGGAATTCATAAACATTACCAAACTTCTACTGGTGTAAGCCTATTTCCCAATGTTTTGATAATCTAAACTTTATAGTTCAATTAAAGTAATGCCAAATCTCTTCCCTTTACTCCACATTGTGAAAATTACTCACCCAATTATTATTGATACCAAACCCTTGCCAATCTCATATCCATCCTGGCATTTTTCCTTAAGAGAACACTGAATTTTTGTTGGTGGAAGATGTCAATATACTTAGCTCTAAACCACAATCTCACAGCCATCCCAAGAATCCAATGGTTATCATATGTATTAGTTCCTATTTCTTCTGTAACAACTTAATCCTAGTGGTTTAAAACAATATAAATTTTCTATCTTTCAGTCCTGGAGGTGAAATGACCAAAATGATTCTCATTTTGCAAAACATCATATTATATGTAGGGCTGTATGATTTTCCAGAGTCTCTAAGGAAGAATTCTTCTCCCCCTTGTAGCAGCTGCCCACTTTTCTTAAATCTGGGCCCCTACCATCTTCAAAGCCAGAAAAAAATTTGCCCTTTGAGTTTTTCTCACATTTTGACAGTCACTTTTCTGCCTTTCTTTTTCACATTTTGGTCCTAGCCCAATAATCCAAGATAATTGCCCCCAATAAAAGTCAGCTTATTAGCAACATTAATGCTATCTGATAATTTAGTTTCTTTTTGACATGTAACAACATATTTAAAGTTCCATGAATTACACAGATATCCTTGGAACACCATTGTTATATCTCCTTTATCATGTGCAACATTTAGGCCAAAGAAATGTAATCTTAAGTCTGTTATAGGTGTTAGTAGAAAAATATTTATTATCCTAATTTAAAAATAGAAAGAAAAAAAAGAGATGAGTCTCACAAACAGAATGCTGACCAAAAAGTTGGACACATAAGAATATACATTATACAAATATCAAAAAGGGCAGAAATAACCTGTTCTGCTTGAATTCTACAAAGTGTTTATCCTGGTAATAGGACATTAACAGGCACAAAGAATCCTCTTGATGATGGCCATGATCTGCATTTTTTCTGGCTTCTGGTTACAAGGGCTATTTTAGTTTTTGAAAATTCATTGAATTTATGACAGGACATTTTCCATTATATATGTGATGGTTCATTGAAAAGAATTTCTTTTGAAGTCCAGCTGATACTGTCTCAGTTTGCCAAGCTTCTGTGACAAAAAACTCACAATGGGTTAGCTGACAAACTGAAATTTTTTGGCTCACAACATTGTGGCTAGAGGAATTCCAAAATCATGGCACCAGTAAGGCAATGCTTTCTCCCCAAATTCTGTAACATTTTGGAACTGGCTGCCAATGATCCTGGTTCTCCTTGGCTTTTAATCCTGCCTTACATAACATGTTTATGCATTCTCCTTTCTCTTTGGGGTTCCATTGACTTCTGACTTCTGGCTCATCCTAGTCATTTTTCTTACCCTTGGTTTCAGTTGTTTTGTCTGAATTGATTCTGCTTATATAAGACTCCAGTAATCTGGAAAAAGACCAACCTCATTTAGGTGGGCCACAAATTAACAAAAATAGCATCTTCATTAGATCCTATTTATAATAGTTATTGTGGATTAAGAATATTTCTTATTGGTCTATATAATTCAATCTATCTAATCCTTCTATAGTGAGAAATTGTAGAATGTTCTATTTGGGATCCTTACCCATCACAGGCCCATTTCTGTGTTCCTGGATTTACTGTAAATTAATCCATCCTTCCCTCCACACTGCTTCCCACAGGGCTTTCCAGGCTCTTCTGGATCATCAATAATGCATAGGTGAAACAAGAGGTCTCTGATTTGTTAATCAATAAGCAATACATGAGGTCCCTGGGCTCACTGTGGAATCTGGAAGGAAAAGGGTAAATTTTTCTTAGCCTAGGAATGATGAGCTGGAGGTGAGGGAAATGGAGGTATTATTTATATTTGAATGAGCCATGACATTCTGCAATAGAATTTCCATGGATTTATATTAAGTATATAGTTTGAATCTCACCTTCTTCATCAAGACATTAATTCAGCTGCTGTGAGTGGAAGTGGAAGTCTTGGGTTTTAAAGGGTCCCTATAATATTTTGCTGAATTGTTTAGAGGTATGGTAGATAGTTTGCAGAGATGAACACAGCTTTGAAACTTTTTCCAAATCCATCTATTTTTCATGGGACTATGCAGCTAGTCCTGTCAAGAAGTGAAGATTTTAATGGACATTGGATTTGGAGAATTTATTAGAAGTGACAGCTTTCCTCAAGAGACCTTGAGATGTTTTTGCTTCCCTTTCAGGAACCATGAGCCTACCATTTCAACAGCACCAGACGTCCTGCTAGAAGATGGTGGTATACATGCAGCAGATAGCAGTTGTCACAGTAAAGGCCACCCTAACCCAGTCTTTGTTTTTTCTTTTTTTTTTTTTACAGTATTGCTTTCAAAGTGTGCTTTAATTTCTGCAGTCAGATATGATGCAGTGAGATATGAGTATAAACTGTTGTACATCCAGAAAATAAAAAGCACATTTATACAGATTTAGCCCAACAGCTTATTCCCTTAATAAAAAAAGAGGAAAGTTTTGAATTTAATTAAAGCTAGTTTATCTTCAGTGTAAAAACTTGGAAGTATAAACAAACTTAAGATATTATATACAGTAAATTAATGTACATTGCCAAACTTGCACAGTGCAACATTTAAATAAAGTCTCATTTCAGCTTTTACTGTTAAAAATAACCCACATCTCAATGTTGAATAAAAATTTCACAACATATAAACCCAGTAACCCAGTCTTTATCCAAAAAAACACAAGTATGAATATGGGTCCAGTTAGAATCAGCAGAACCTTTCCTGTTGACACAGCTGAATACAGCCCATAAGGAATGTTATCAAGAGCAACACAAATCCAAACTATACATGGCTGCAGTCATATAATATTATCTTAAACCCTTTATTTTGGAATGGCCTATTATGCAGCAATAGCTAACTGATATCAATGTGAACAGAATAATCAGGTGCTTATTTTTAGGATTCCTTCAGATATTTGAAGAAAGCATTCATGATCACACTATTATCCAGGTGATTTCAGACAAGTGTATTAAAAAATGGACTAGTTTTGAGATTCCATTCAGGTAAAGCAGTGGATGTTGAATGGACATGCATATTTGTTCAGGAATACCTTCTGTGCTGACTCAAAACACTCCATTCCCAGGGTAATACGTGGGCTGGATTTCAGTCTCTTGTGTAAGTCAGCCTAACATCATGAGTCTTGAATGGAGGTTTGAACATTAAGACTATAAAAATTGGAAGTTAAGTCAACCCATAGATTGTACAGTAATGAACCCTTCAATGTTTATGGAGGAATTTAGAGCACAGATGTTTTGTTTTGAGGAATGGGAAGAGACATTTATTTTCCACTAAAATAATACAGAACATGCAACCCAGTCCTGCACCCAAACACATAAAACATCTTGTGCATGGAAACCATGTAAAACAATTCTTTTCCTTAATAATAAAATGCTAGATTTAAATTTTTGATTCAACGTATTTAAGGTCATATCTGACTATAGAGTAGGCTCTCATTCAAGAAATTTCAAAAAATATTAATTTTGCATAGAATCATAATTTCTGAGGGTTTGGCCCTGCAATCACATCAGTTTGTCAATTCCTGGAAAAATGCATTTTATGACTTTCCACTAAATAATATTTTCAGAGTCTCTTTATGTCTTTATTCCTCAAAATGTACATGAAGCTTTTCAACATGTGTGTGAACACAGCATACATCACCAAGGCTGGTGCACTTATCTGTGCATTATGCATAGAAAAAGAACAAATGTACACTCTTAAAGTCATACCATAAAATAAAGAGACATCTGTGAGGTGAGACAGACTGGTGGAAAATGCTTCATATTTCCTCAGAGCTGATGAGATTACACGTCATCTTAGAAAATGAGTAAATGATACCAATGAACAGCTCATCGCCCAGCAGCCACCTGCAAAATATATCACTATGTCATTGAGTAAGGTGTCAAAATAAGCAAGTTGGACAATGTGATTATATTCACAGAAAAAGTGGGGTATATCCAAGTGTATACAAAATGACAGTTCCAACACAAGTGAGCTTTCTACCAAAGCACAGGGGATGCTTATAATCCAGTACCCCAATACTTGCAGGATACAGAGTTGGGGGTTCATGATGTTCATGAAGTACAGGGGATGACAGAGGGCCACAAAGTGATCATAGGGCATTGGGCAAGGAGGAAGATCTCCAACACTAAAAAGAGTAAGTAAAAATATATCTGGGTGACAGCTTCCATAGATTATGACTCTGATCTGCATCTGGAAGTTCACTGGCATCTTTGGGAGAGTGATGGAGGATAAACAGATGTTTATAAAAGATGGGTAGGTTATCAGTGGGTTCTATTTTGGAATCTGTGCTCTTGAGAGTGACAGAATTAGACTCAAATAAGTCCTCCCTGCACATGGTTCACCAGTCCCTTCTATTCAAACCTATATGTGATGCTGGAGTTTTTAGGTATACTTCCAGAGACTGGAGCCTCCCGCCTACCTATGTGCCAGGTGTGCATGAAATCTAGGTGGTGCTGCAACTCCTACCCTACAGCTCAATGGACTCATCAAAGTCACCTGGTGAGGAGACAACGATGGGAAATGGCCATCCCAGGGAATGGAGAGTGCCTGCATCTGCAGGCAGGATCATCCCACCCACCATATCCATGGGATATAAGCCCTCTCTCACTTGGAGTTGGAGTGGACATCACCATCCCAGTCCCCTCAAGATTGGGGGAAGAACTATGGACTAGAGTGGACTTGATGGTATTCTCTTGTTCACATATGGTGATTCTAGCAATGCAAGAAATTATAACAATGAGGTGGAGCCAGTGGCCACTTGACACTTTTGGGGTAGGGAGGGTACAAGCAGTTGAAATACAGTGGCTTCTTTGGGAGTTGGAGGTTGTCCTGAGTACTGTTGTGGCAAAGGATGTAGGCCATTTTAAATCAGCACACACCACTCAGAACTGAGTGGGAGAGAGTGTGGTCTACAGTGTGAACTGTGGTCTATGGTTGGTGGCAAGGCTCCAGGATGTGTTAGTTTATTGAGGGTGGTGGGCCACACTGTGGGAGATGTTTGTGTGGGATGTGATGGGAGGTGTGGGAGGTGGGCAACATGGGAATCCCAGTGGGTTCCATGTAATATTTTGGGTAATCTAAGCACCTCTTAAAATATATGTATATATATATATATATATATATAAACAACATTTTTGTAAGCAAATACACATATATGCATATATATTTATATATCATTTTGCAAATGTTTGTATGTATTGTGAGAATTTTGATTTTTATCCATAATAAAAAATAATAATTAAAAAAAAAAAAGATGGGTAGGTAAGGTAAAATTATATTGGAACATGTAGGTGGGAGTCAGTGATGGAGACCAAGGTTGATAAGCAGCTTCCCAAAGATGGTGACCAGCACATGGACAGCAAAGAGATGGGACTGCAATTTTGATTCCTGTGGAAATCCCAGGAAAAGAAATTCTAGAATTGTGTTTGATTTCCTGATTCCATGTGGTTGGTATGACTATCTGGAAATAAAGAATATGATTAATTATAAAACAAGCTTTACTAATCTACCTAAAATTTTCCCTTTTACACATGGGAAATTCATTTCTCAAATTTGTTCATGAATCTGGTCTCCTTTAGGTGATCCTTTGAGCAATCTCCAATTAGGGATTCCTGTCCCACTTTCAGATAATTCTCAGAACAGTCATGTGTTCTATGGAACTGAATGGAAATTCATTCTCTTAAGAGAATACATATTGTATCCTGACTTTTTGTCAGTCACTGTATAGCAAAATGTTTAAGGTCTGAAAAAAGTGCCTACATTCTGTTGAAGAAGAAATAATATAAGCAATAAACATATAATCATATTACTACAAGTGCTGCAATGAAAAGAAAGCAAGTTAAAAAAAAGAGAAAATGATAAGGCCATGCTATTTATCCCACTGGTTTCAGGCAATACCAATATACAAGGTGAGCTCTGAACAGTGACTTCATATAAGAGAAAGCATGAACCACTAGGATATCTAGGGAAATTTGTGCTCTTCAGAGGGAATGCCTCAGGCAAAGACTCTAAGGAAAGGTAGTTTTAGGATGTTCAATGTCAACAAGGAAGCCAGTGTGGCAGTGGAACGAGTAAAGAAGAGAGTGATGACAGATGGACTCTGAGAAGTTTAAAGAACCAGGTGGCCTCACTGCTGCTGAAACTTCAAAACACAGAGAGTTTCTATTACACATGACATAACTCTTGCACTTTATTAATTTTGTTGCAAATATTTCCCCCAAAATTAAAAGGAGTCACTTCTATCTCCATTGTTAAGTTTGCATCCAAAGTTTGTGTTTTATAAGACAAATATAGGAAATTATGAGTTCAGATATCCCTACTTTGTGGATGGCTATACTACTCACCTGGATGGTTCTCAGAGAGGAAGTTCTCCAGCGGGAAGTCTAAATTACTTACTGGGTGTTTATTATACTAACTGGACTTCCATTTCTATTACCTAAGTGTTAAAAATGACCCCCTGAAATGCTGAATTCAATGGAATCTTCTTTTTTAAAAATATAATAAATATAAAATGCATTAATCAAGCAAGCAAGTATAACTCTCATATCTGGGCTAGATAGAATTAGAACTCAGATAACCTCAAATAAAAACTCTCAGCTGCTCTTCAACTTGACTCCACCCTGCCATATCTACTTGGCTCTCCACCTCACAGGATGGCTTCTCAGAGTGAAAGTTCTTGAGGTGGAAGTCTTAATTCCTCCTTGAGTCTTTGATGATGGAGAACAAAGCTCCTTATCCAAACAAGACAGCAAGAAAGAGTAAAGAATTGGTCTCCCAGCCAGAAGGAAGATCCCAAAGAAACCACTATGCCCCATCTAGCCCAAGGTGCACAAGCTGAAGCACAATCACAAAGGGGGTATTTACAGCTTTCTCATACCTGCTCCTTAGGCACTTTTTTTTTTAAATTTTTTATTTATTTTTATTGTGGGTAAAAATAAAAATTCTCACAATACATACAAACATTTGCAAAATGATATATAAATATATATGCATATATGTGTATTTGCTTACAAAAATGTTGTTTATATATATATATATACATATATTTTAAGAGGTGCTTAGATTACCCAAAATATTACATGGAACCCACTGGGATTCCCATGTTGCCCACCTCCCACACCTCCCACCACATCCCTCACAAACATCTCCCACAAGTGTGGCCCACCACCTTCAATGAACTTACACATCCTGGAGCCTTGCTACCAACCATAGACCACAGTTCACACCGTAGACCACACTCTCTCACACTCAGTTCTGAGTGGTGTGTGCTGATTTAAAATGGCCTACATCCGTTGCCACAACGGTACTCAGGACAACCTCTAACTCCCAAAGAAGCCCCTGTATTTCAACTGCTCATCCCCTCCCTACCCCAAAAGTGACCCACTGATGTTTTTTTTTTTTTTATTGATGACTACCCTTGTGAGTCTTTGCTCTTGTAAATCCTTAGGCACTTTTGACTCTTGTAACTCAAACCACTGATCCATCATATGCAGTTGAGAAATTAATCTGAACAGAAAAAAAATCTTTGCTGAATTTCTTTTCTAGTCCATAGATCTAACCACATAACAGCTTATCCAATCTTTCAAAATAAAAATTTCTCCAAGTCTAAGACTGAAGAACCTATCTTGAGTAGATCTCTTGATTCTCAAAGCACTGACTTTGGGTTATGGTAATCCCCTTATTGTTTCCTCCAAAAATTTCCTATTCTTCTCTTCAACCAAGAGGAGAACTGGGTTCATTTGACATAAAACCATGGATACTCAACTGCTTTGCTTGAGGACGTTTTACCAAAGCTATTAGGAATGAAATGATTGTAACACAAATTAAGGCCTGTTATATATTCCCTCATTTATAAAAGGTTTATTAATTATAAGAAATATATTTAGATCTTTTACAGATCATGGCCTGTTCACAACTTCTAATTTTACCCCCATATTCCTGTGTGGTGCTCAATTTTTTTGATTAATATAACTAATATCATTTCTATTCATTTAAAGTATAGTACAAATCAAAAGTTATATGTGTGTATATTAAATTTCTATATAATAGCATAAATACAACCAAATAGTTAACATCTTTAACACTATCAAGTTTATATTTCTCTGGTAATAATCACATTCACTTTTTTGGGCTAACATCACCAATGTCCTTTACCTAAACTCTTTCATCACCTCAAGCAAAACCTTTGCATCCATTAAGCAATATTTCTCCATTGCCCTCTCACGTGACCCCTTGTATCCTATAATACACTATCTATGTCTATGAATTTGCCTACATCTATGCATTTAATAAAAGACAGATCATATAATATGTGTCTATTTTAGTCTGCATCATTTCACTCAAAATGATACCTTCATTTTTCACCCATTTTGGAGCAAATATCAATACTTCATTCTATTTTATTGGTCAATAACATTCCATGGGATGTATATACCCCCATTTTGTTTATCCATCTATTAGTTGCTATATAATTGTGTTGCATTTACCTTTTGTTAAATAGTGAAGCATAATTAATGACATAAGGGTGAGAATGGAAAGGTAAAACAAAGATCAGACCTAAAGAAGGAAAGCCCCAGCCATGGAAATAAAGAACAATCAGAAATTTATATGAAACATGGCAAGTGGGAACAGAGTGTGGGTGACAGAATGAAAAAGAATAAAACCCAAAGGGCTTCCCATGGTTAACCACGCAAGAATATTCTATCTGTGTGCCTTGTCAATTACAAGTCCACTTATGTGTCTTTGGAGTAACTTCAGGTAAAACTCAACAAGCCTAGAGTCACCTATCCCCAATATGTGGGTGAGCCCATCCAAGACCAGCAGAGCCTCCATGGCTGACACATAGCTGGCTACACATAAATAAATAGCATTACAGGATTCCAAACATATCCACACCACAGACTTTTCAAATAGTAGTTGAAGAATCTGTGGCAGATGGGGAGGTTGTATGTAGCCTTTGGCAAGCCCATATACGCAAATAAAAAAAATGTATATCTTGAGGATGTTGGAGCAATGTTATGTCACATTTTGAGGAAAACAATGATTCAATTCAGAAAGATCTTATGGTTTGCTGCTATACCCTAGTAGAGATAAAGCCTTAACTTTGGGCTAGCAACATGCCATGCAATTTCATCTGTCCATCATGAAACCAAAAGCTCTAAATTTGGGCATACACAAAACCACTCTAAGTGAAAGCAGTACACTCAAGATCAGGTTTGAGCAGATACTGAAGTACAAGTGACTTGGATGAGCAAACAGTTCAGATTCCATGGCTCCTACACCTCTGCATTTATACTAATGGCCTCTTATAATAATGGCCTCTTGGGAAGAACCCTATGATTAGCAGCTAAAGAAGAGAAACATCAGGGTTGATTGACAGATGGTCCTGTGAAATTCTGGTAATATCCAAAAAGGATGATGCAGAATCACATCCCAACCCTGTAGTTACACTGATGAACAGAAGAATGGGAACTCCTCTGAGTAGGTAGAAATTTGAGTAGTAACATTCATTGCTTTTAAGCTTGAAAGGAAATTTTGACAGAAATATTGATTTACACTAAATCATGGGTAGTATTTACAGTTTGGTGGAATGGTCAGAGAAATAGAAGAAAATGATGTGAATGAGCACAAAACGTGAAGATATTTGTGTACTATGCAAATACAAAGAGAAAACTCAGTGGGAGAACTTGTTATCAAAAGACAAGTTGAAATTTTCTGTTCATGGACTCAGTCATTTTTCTCCAGTTGCATCTGTCCTTATCCAAAGGATTCATGGTCAATGTTCTCAGAGGTAGGGATGGAGGTTATGCCAGTGTTGAAGAACATGGTCTTACACTCATCGAGCCATATATGGCTTTAGTCACTGTTGAGGGCACCAATAGCCAACAACAGAGAAGGAAAATGAACAATCAATATGGCAAGATATCTGGGGATATCCCTCAGCCACCTACTGATACAATGACTGATTTGGACCACTTCCATTATGGAAGAGATCAATGCCTCTGATTAATTTTTGCCTTAGTCACTGCTAGATCAGTTAGATCATGGGCTATCAAATGTGACTGTTTCAAGGCATAACCTTGGACATTTGTTAAAATGTAAATTAGAATCCAGTAGGTCTGGGTTCATGTGCTAGAGGGTGAATTTCTGGGACACTCCCAGGTGAGTTTGAGGCTGCTGGACCATGGAGAATACTTGGAGTAGTGAGCATCAATTATGGTGTGCTTTTTTAGCATCACATTATCTTACTAATGCAGGAGACTTATTCATGATGCTGCTGTATACATCAGCAGGGTGCAAACACATAACAGGGGTGATTAGCTCAGCATCCATCACTGACATCTAATTGTACAGGCAATGGAAAACCACATCTCCTTGTCTCCTAGATGCATGTGATTTACTAGTTTAGGTAAGAGGTAGCTAGTGGATATGGGCCCTTGCAACAACTCATATAAATGAAGGCCCAGGCAAAGATAGTGATTTTATTCTAGTTTCATGCAACACCACTGCCAACAAGGTAAGCACTTTCCAGACTTCTAACAGCTTAGACTATTGTTTGCCTTTTCAAAACTACAAAAAAATAATTGCAATATGTTCATCCTTTTGTGTTTGGGTTTTGTGCTCAGCAGTATGTTCCTGAGTTAACCTTTAAAATTATTTAAGTTAAGAAAATACATGTTTACCTAATAACTCACATAAAAGAGAAATATTAATACCAATTACTGTAGTTATTTGAAGTTGAAGAAGGAGGTAAAAGCATATAAGACTTCTAAAAGAATATATAGATAAACCTAGGTAAAAGAAATACAAAGGAATAGGATTTAACATAATTGATGGACTCAAGAACAATAAAACCCTGCATGTCAAAAACACCATGAAGAAAATAAAATGTAAATGAAAAATTAGGGTATATTTAGAATATGTTGGGCATTACAACACAAAACATAACAATGTAGATATGTCAATAGGTCTGTTAATCCAATGAGAAAAAAATTCTCAAGAAAAATATTTAATGGTTGTAAACCAACAACTTAGAATTAATACAAATATCATAAACCTGAAAATATGTCCATATTCACTTGTAACAAAAGAAGGAAAAATGAAATAATTAAGGAAAACAAATTTTCCAACCACCAGTTTTGTAATATAAGATAAAAACATCCAGTTGTGAGTAAGCCTGAGGTAGAACAGAAAAACTTGTCAATGAAAGAATTGTTAAGGAAAGTGGCTTGTACTGAGAGGTTTTATTCTAATGTTTGACCTATTTCTAAGACTGACACCTCTGGAGAAAGAACATTTCTTAATCAAAGAACAGAATTCAGAATAGAAGTTTTAAATCAGAAAGACTCTTATTTTCTTTGAGGTTTAACTATTATTATTATAAGACTTAGTGTCAATATAATGATGCTTAAGACACTGGCTTCAATTTAGACAGCCGGGGTTTGGCCTTGTCTCTGTTCATCAAATCTGTGACCTTGAGCTAGGTACCTTGTTTCTGTAAGCTTTTACTTCCTCATCTTTAACTATTGGAACATGAAAGTTGTTAGATAGAAGAGGTATTGCAAGAATTCAATGAGACAATGTGTATAAAATGTTGAAGGTTTGCCACATAGGGAGTGTCATGGTTTTTATTATTCAATGGAGATTAACTACTTTTCTTCTTGAAAGGCTTTTATTCACTCAATATGTTTGTATTTCTGTTTGGCAGACACCACTTCATATTTAACCATCCATCACTCCTTGTCATTCCATTCAACAAATATACATTGAGCATATGCCCCATACCAAGGACTGTACTAGGCATTGCACTTATAAAAATGGATAGATGAAATTTGAAATTCAAATAATCCACATTGGGATGAGATGAAAACTTCAGGAAATTTGACAGAAATGATAAAAAAACGAATGAGATGAAAAGAAGGAAAATCTTATGACTAATTTCATTGATATAACCCTAGAAAATCATCTCTGTAAATGAGTTTGCAGGGGAGTATTTACAAATAAGCATAGAAACAATCAGCTCTGATGACATATATTAAATGTATGAGATAAGATTCATTTTAAATAAAATTCAAGACATTAATATAAATAGCTGAGTGTTAGTCAAGTTCAATTCACCAAACTTAAAATTACCAAATAGGAAGTGGAAAAGGAGACCCAAGATATGACTATAAATAGTAGAGAGCAGGGCAGGAAAACCCCAAAGAAAGACTCAAGGAATGAGTTGCTTAAAAATATATAATATCAGATAAATTCAAAATGCTTATTTCTGGCCCTCATTTTGAGCCATTCTACTTGTGACATTTCTACAATGTTCCCTTCACTGAGAAGTATTTTTATTGGGATAGGCCTGTTAGGATTTGCACTGTTTGGAGTGTGCTGTGCTTCCTGGACATGTACATCCATGTCCCTCAAAAGAGTTGGGACATTTTCAGCCATTATTTCCTCCAACACTCCTTCTGCTCATACCTTATATGAACATACCTTATATTCTCCTTCTGGGATGCCTCTAATGCATATGTTTGTGTGTTTCATGTTTTCATTCAATTCCCTGAGGCCTTGAATTTTTTCTATCTTTTAAACCATCTGTTCTATCTGTGCGCTTGTAGACATAATATCTTCTAAATTATCCATTCTTTCCTCTGCCTGTTCATATCTGTGGTTATGTGCTTCCAGCATATTTTAACTTTATTTCATTGTACCGTTCATCCAATCAAATCTGTTATATTTTTACGTATGTTTACAATTTCTTCTGTATATTCCCCCAGTGTCTTCTTATTTTTAATATGTTTATTTTTAAAGATTGCATACATGTTACATAAAAATTAGGGGATTCCCATATACCTCACCTCCTTCTTCTACAATTTCCCAATTAACAACATCTTTCATTAGTGTGGTACATTTTTTACAATTCATGAACTGATACTTAAGTATTTGTAGTACCACAGCCTACAATTGGCACGGCACAATTTTATAGGTATTGACAAATATATAATTGTCTGTATCCACCATTGCAATGCTATGCAAAACAATGCCAATATCCTCAAAATGCCCAATGTTACACTTATTCTCTCCTCAACCTTCCCTCAGAATCTCTGGTGACCACTTTCTTAATATCAATGTTACAATTTCTTCCATTTCTATTAAAATAAGTCTACATTATACCATAGTTGCATTTCCTCTTATGCTTGTTCATTCTTCAATCTTGAGGATTTGGGGATGGTGATTCCCAAATCTGATTCCCATCTGCTTCTGATTGTGAGGGGACTTAGATCTCAGGAGGAAGATGGATGGAACTGTCTTGCTTGATATTGTAAATACACTTGGTTTATTGTGATGGGCATTGGCCACCATCATCCTTTTGTTACTTGTGTTGGGTGAATCCAAAGAACTGGAGGATATGTGTTGGCTGCAACTCTGCTGAGATTCAAGACTCAACTGGCATGTGAACAGCTGGAATATTTAAGTCTCTGTGACAGATATTTAATGGGTATAATGTTAATTACATGTTCAGATAAAATGGGCATAAGAAGCATGTGCAGTAAAATTATAAATGAGTCCAACTCTAATACATTGGGGATAGGTTATCATATATTCAAATGTAATTCCCAATGACAGGGTGCAAAATTCATCCACTAGTGTCTTCATATCTTTTATCTTTTCCTTTGGTTCATTAAGTTGATTCAGGATATTTGTCTGTACATTCCTGATTACTTTTTCCATGTTATGCATTTCTACTTCTTATTTAATTTGTTCATTAGACTGGGCCATGCCTTCTTGTTTCTTAGTATGTCATTAATTTTTTTGCTGTTGTCTAGGCATCTTTTTATCTTGGTGGGCTTATTAAGATGGTTGACTTTTTTTTCATCTCTAGGGTGTTGTTTGTTTTGTGTTAAGTTTCCTTTTTGGCACTTGGTTCCATTTATTCTATATCCTTGTAATTGTACATGTTCCCCCAAATAAATATTGAGGTCATTGAAAAGGAAGGAAAGGAGAAAAAGAATTTTAAAAAGAAAAAGATGGAAAAGGAACTCTAAAAAAACAAGGAAGAAAAGAAAAAATAAATAATATGAGTAAAAAAATCATAAACAATTAAAAAGGATTAAGAATTAAAAGTGTGGAGTAAAAAAGAAACAGTAAAAAAGAATAAAAGACTAGAAATATGAGCAGAAAAAAAATGAGGAACAATGAAGAGAAGGTGGAAAACTAGAAAAGCAACAGAAGGGGGGAAAATGAAAGAACAAGAACAAATACATAAATAAATAAATAAACTAAGGAGAAAAGAGAATAAAAAAAGAAAAAGAGCAACTACTACAACAAAAAACAACAAGATAAAACAGGCTTCCTTCCCAGGCCACTAGCAAATGTCTCAGGCTGCCAGTCCTCACCAATCATCTTTCAGCCTGCCTTTCTCAGGTAAGGTCCTGGGGTGTAGAGAAAAAAATAAGGAATACAATAATAAAAAATAAGAAATCAAAAAGCCTAAATAAATCTAACTTCCCATCCTGAAGATGCTTGCCCTTCTACTCCTGCTGCCTGCAGGTCCTGGGATGCCTCTCCTTACCCCCCTTATCACTCAGGTCAGTTAGGTTATTTTTTTATCAGAAATACCTGGTATTGAACCTGGGACTTCATTTATGTTAATCAGACTTTAACTCCAGAGATGTACCAGCTGCATATGTTAGGTTAGGCTTCTGAAGGCTTCTGAAGTCTTGTGGGCTACCCCTGCCTGACATCTTTTTCCTCAGGCCCATTGGGCTTCTGATGTTATGCCTGTTGCATCTCCAGGCCCTGCAGTCTGCTGTGCTGTTAGGTGCCTGTCAAGCCACACCCTCATTGACCCAGTTCCTCTCTCTCCCTGGAAGGGTGGGTGTGGCCACATCCCTGATCAGTTAGTTCCCCACACCCCTTTCCCTGGAGGTGCTATTGCACTGGCTGGCATTCTTTTTTGTCTGCCCACCATATCTCCACTCCTCCTGTACCTTTCTCCCTTGAGTTGGCTGGTGGTGCCAGTCCCCACATATGTTTGCCCTGCAGTTCCCCCATCTCAAGAACTTGCTGGGTACTTGGATGCTCCCCTGGTTGCCCAAGAGTGGGAGACATAACTCACTCTAGGAGACGGCTGATTGTTTTTCTTTCAGCCAATTCACTTCCCTGGGTTCCCTCTCCCTCTGAGCCAGCTTGAGTGCCCTATCTCCTATGATTTCTTTTTTCCCCTGGACAACTGGGTCCCCACTCTCTAACTGTGAACTCCATTTGTCCACATGGTCCTGTGGCTTCTGTTCTCCTGATAAGTCTTCCTACCTTCCTGTTGTTTTTGGAGGAGGATTTCAGCCTGCTGTTCCCTATTCTGACATCTTGGATCTTTCATTTAATTTTTAACTAGTCTATTTTACATTTGTAGAAACATGACTCAAAAAGTTATCTGCTTAAAGTTATAAACTAAGAAAAAGATGAAACTTTGATTGATACTCTGTCAAGATGTTTCCAGTTCTTAGTTCTGGAGCAAATTTTTATGATTTTGGAACCCCTGAGGTTTTTGGCAATGTATGGGAACATTTATGAAAATCTCTACTGGCATCTGGTGGATAAAGACGAGGATGCTGTTAAACATCTTATTATATACAGGGCTACCTCCACCACAAACTATTATCTTGTCCAAAAATTTAAAAGAGAGACCCTGCTCTAGACCAGAAATTTACTAGCTGATGCACTGGAGAATTACCTGGCTCTTGTTCAATGCAGATTCTGTTTCTAGAGGTCTGTGTTACTCACAAGCACCCAGGTACTGCAGGTCCTGGTCAGTGGCTGAATTGGTGATGGGCATTGCTGTCAGACAGATTGGGTAGATATTTTAGGTATTCTCCAGCAAGAATCTTCCTGCCAATATCACATCACATTCTAGGTGATTAATTATTGGACTTGGGATTTCAGCATCTGCCTGTACTCATTTACATAGCCACGTGGCTTCTTCCCTCTTTACAGGAAATGGACTCTTTAGGACTTTGCTTCCTTATCAAGATACGAGTGAAATGCCATCTCATTATAATGTTGATATGAAAATTAAGGGATGGAATAAATTATTTTTAATCTGATTTTTGTATTTTTTTATTAGAGAAGTATGCTTACAAAACAATCATAAGTAATGGGCAGATTCTCTTATATCACTCCCCCACCAACAGCTTGCATTGCTTTGGAACATTTGTTACATATTATGAAAGAACATCATCAGACTATTGACACTATAGTCCATAGCATACACTTGGAATATTTCTCCTTACACCCCCTATCATTAACACCATGTATTAGTATCGTACATTTGTTATAGTTCATAAGAGAATGCCTTCATATTTGTACTAGTAACCACAGTCCATAAAGATGGACTACCTTTAAAACATATTGAAAACTCCCTGGCTCAGAGAAGATGTTCATTGAAAGCAGCTACTGTGACTATATCCCATTTCAGCATTTACTAAGCAAATTTTGTCCTCTGAAAGTTCTCCTAGACAGGAAGTGAGTCTGGTAATTCCTTACTCCCAAGAGACAACAGGGTGTGGTCTTGGACAGGCCTCCATTTGGAGCATAATGCCCAAGATACCAATTGTTGTTGGGTGAATATTGCCTTAGAAAGCTATCGGGTCCCAATCCTTGGGTAGTAAAAGTGCTGCCTTGTCTGGAAAAATGGCCATTGCACATGTGATTTATTTATGGATCTTGGCTTGGATTATCAGGAAGGGACTGCAGTCCATTCACAAGTGCCTTTACAAGAATGAGTCAGAGGGAGTCCACACACAGAAGAGGAAGAGGCAGTGTCAATGGAGATGGAGACTGGAAAGTTGCAGCCAAAATCACAGAATGCCAGAAGCCACCAGAAATCAGAGGAGGAAAGGAAGAGATTTTCCCTAGAGCTCTGAAGGATCCCAGCCCTGTTAACACCTAGATTTTAGCCCAGAGAAAATGATTTCAGACCTTTGGCCTCTAAGTATATAGGAGAATATATTTTGATTATTTTTCAGCTACCAAGTTTGTAGTAAATAGTTATAGAAGCCACAGGGAACCAATGCCCCCTTTATCTACATTGTTATATTCATGGACATAGTCTCTGACCTCTTCACACCAAGTAGACATGTAAGAATTTTAAGATTTTTGCAACATGTTTGTATATTATCCACTTTGGTAATATCCATAAGGCTGCAGTTTCTCAGTCACTCAAATTATTCCTCTAACTGTTTCTCATCCTCCAGCTTATAAAGAAACCCAAATGTATATAAGTCATAAATATTTGTTAATTAATCAGATATGAAAAGCTTGATTATCCTATTCTCCCTAGGGTAGATAATTTTATTTGTCACTATTATTTATGTATATCATTATTTTCACGGACTATTATGTGGCAATGTGATATGCTTTTTCTTATAGAATATGAGCAGATATGATAAAAGACCTTGAATATTTTCACCTATTCTCCTGTTCTTCCTTTCTGTCATGAGCTTGGTCATATCTCCCATAAGGGTGTTAAATGATCCTGGGCCTGGAACAAAATAGCAGCTGGGTCAGAACTGCAGCCATTTTGCAGCCTACAGGTATTGTGAGTGAGCAATAAAATGTCATTATTTAAAGTTCCTCGAATTTGGGAGTTCTGTTACAACAAAACTCTCTAATACATTACATTCATAGGATGTTTAAATCAATTAAGATCAATTAAGAATAATCAGCAGCTAGATTTCAGAATAAAGGATACTTATATCTCTATCCTCCAATGATTTGTATATTGGAATTTAAAACCCTCCAAAATAAAGTTTGAACCTTAAGATTTGGAGAATATATTCAAAGGTAACTAAGGCTGTTTTCTTCTCTTCTCAACATATTGATTACAAATCTGTATGAATGATAACAAGAATGATAGTCATATAATTACAAATACAAATTGTCTTCTGAACTCATACACTTCTTGTTATCCAAAAATCAAGAACTAAGGAGATTTAAATAGCATGGAGTTACTTATATTTTTCCCTCTACATTATATTAATTTCCTTGACATATGCATATTTTATTTCTCTCATTCTCTCAGCATCTGTCTCATTCCACATCTAAATCTACCTTTCTGTCTCCCTCCTTTCTTCCTACCCTCTCTCTCCTTATCTCTCTTTGTCTCCTTGTCTCTGTCTTCCACTGTCTTTGCCTCTCTCTTTCTCTCTCTCTCTCTGTTTCTCTATCTCTATCTTCTGAAATCATTATAAGATCATTTAAATAGTAAGAATGTAGAAAACTAGAAAACACATCAGCCCCACTATAATATGAAAAGGCCAAATAATCTACAAAATCAGGATATTTAATGAATCTGTCAGAAACCTGAGGTCACAGAGTAAACAAATAGTCTGAAATCTAAAGAAATTCAGTGTTTCCCAAAAGGGATGAATTGTGAGGAATGGGCTGAATGTGAAGAACATGAAGGAACAGAGCACCAACATACAATCAGACATGCTTTCAGAGAAATTTTAATGAATCACTAAAGGTTTTGGTTTGGTCTGTCTACCATAATGAAACAGTCTTGGGGATATTACTTCTCTGGACTCTAAGACCAATATTCATGTGTACAAAAAGAGCTCTTGCCCCAGAACAAGGCAAAGAGAGTTGTGAGTTGGGTAAGGAAGAATCAGAAATTTTAAAGGCTCAAGGAGATAGAAGTGTGACAGAAATTGCATCAAATATAGAACAATAGAATGGCCCATTCCCAAGGGCTATTTGGGAGACAACTTTCCTTGAATTTGATGATGTTGATGAGCCCATTTTTGTAGATTTCTCCATTAGTGTGTGATGACCACATGGGTGTGGGAAGTGTTATAACCCACACTCAGACTTTAACCACTTTTATGAAGTTTATTGAGCTATGCCCACAGGTGTCTGCAGCACATCTCATGCAGGAGAGAACTGCAGCCCCAAGGTTCTAAAATGGCTCCCTTTTATAGGGGGCTGCAGATGCAGTTTGCAAGCAAGCAGGATGTACAGAAGCAGATTTTGGCAGTTAGCTAGCATTTGCACAGAACGTCTTGATAGTCTGGGGCATAGCTGCAAGGTTGATACGTTCTTGCAAGATTGTTCAAGGGAGGGGAGGTTGTGTGCTTTTCAGATAAGACACTTAGGGGATAGTGGAAAATTTTCTTCTCTACGTTACTCTGGTTGCCATAAAGGCCTATGAATAGGCTAATTTAGGGTTCAACATTCCCCACTTCTCTTCTTAGTGGGTCAAATCATTGACTCATCGTAGTGGTCTCCAGTTGTTGGCAAGTGTTGGTAGGGTTGGGCTAATACCATTAGTTTGACCGATTGGACTCTGTCCTTGACAAAAGCTACAAGCCTATTAATAATGATAGGTCCACAAGTGAGACCTAAAAGTAACAGTATGAGAGGGCCTACTAGGGCTGAAATTAAAGTAGTCAGCCATGGAGACCAATTGAAAAGATTCTGAAACCAAGTCTCAGAGGATTGTTCTTCTAAATCTCTCTCTCTCTGAGTCTCTTTTGCAGTTCTTGCATTGATTGTTTAATAATTCCTGAATGGTTTACCTAAAAACAGCAGGCTTCTCCGAGGGTGGCACATTAGCCACCCTGTTTCAGAAACAGTAAATCTAGTCCTCTTCTGTTCTGTATAGCTACTTCTGCTAAAGAGTCAACTTGTTTTTCAAGATACTGTACTTGGGTCTGAAGGAGAGCGACATCAGCAAAGAAAGTAGCTGAAAGTTTTCTAATATCAATATCAGAGGTAATCATGGCCGCAGCTCCTATGGCTGCTGAACCTGCAATCCCTAAGGTGGCTAAGATAGGGATTAGAATTGGGGTCCTTTTTTGCAGTCTAAAATGTTAATCCTGAGCTAGGAAGTGGGCAGTACCTGAGGACCTAGCATATAGGTAAACCTGGGGAATTATATAAACACCAATACATAGGTCAGAAGCATTACTAGGGGCAATACAGTGGGTGATACCAGATGAGCAGGCAAACCAGGTACCATTAGGGGTGATTAAAGTCCAAGTGGATCCTGAAGCAGTGAAGGGGACAGTGTCTAGGCAATTGTCCTTATAAGGTGAGTTTTCCATGGAGTAGCTGCCGCTGGTGAAACAGATCCCTTGTCCTTGGAGATCGCTGAGGGTGAGTTTTCCCTGACGAGAACAATCAGACAGGTTACCAGTCTTAAAGTTGTCGGCATCAGTGTAGGAGACATTCCGGGGGGCCATTTCTCCCATTAGGTTGGCACCAATCCCCACGTAGTATGGTGGTGCCGGATCGATGCAGAGCCAACACTCAGTGGTGATGGCCGGCTGAGTTTCATTTAGAAGGGAGAAAACAGAGTTTAACATAGTTAGCAAAGAATTACTAAAGGAGTTCAATGGGTGCGATGGCGCTAGGAGTTGGGAAGAGTTAGGGCCGGTAGTAGGCATGCTTTGGGAGGTGACAATTTTAATCTTATTGTTTAGGGCCAATGATGGGTTCAGGATCGGGTTAGGTCCAATAGGGTTTTTAATTGGGAGCCCTGATTGAGAGTTAGTAGGTTTATTCTTAGAAGTCCAGGGGAGTTTCTGTACAGTGAACAGAGTTCCGGGGTCTTGACCAGAGGCATACAGGTGCAGACCCCAAGTTCTACCAGTAGCCCATTGGGGATCAGAGGGGTTTTTAATGGCCAGAGTAACGAGGTTGCAAGTCTGGTTATTACAGTTAGGATGGACTTTCCAATTTTGCGTAGGTGGATTAAAAGTTTTTTGGAGGAGACTTAAGTTGGGGTCAGTTCCCCCTCCAGGAGTCCATCCTAATGCTAAAGTTTCACAAACCCAGGCTTTACAATAGTAATCAGCAATAGACCCGCATTGCCTCTTTTGTCCTGAGGGGCATTCAGGGCAGGCATAGTGTTGGGTATGCCTTAGTACTTGGCTGGTTTTACCCTTGTCACATTTTATGGCTTGTAATTGGGCATCGGTGAGAGAGTTACGTGCCAAGGGATAATGAGGAGCTCCCATTCTGGCTCTCTCTCCAAGCTCATTGTCACAAAGGTCGTCATCAAAGAATTGAGAGAAATCAGTGGTGAGGGTTACCTGGGTAGTGCTAAAAGTTTCATTAGTAGCTATATGCTTTCCATCTCTGGTTCTAATTAGGACCCACTGGTACTTGCTGGGAGTGGAGGAAGCAAAAGTATCAGGTAGACTAAGGCTTAGGAGGAAATAAATCTGAGTTGGAGCGGGTCCTTGCCATCTGATCTGACCTCCCATTTCTTTGGGATCTGATCAGGGTGTGCCTTCTTTACCTGAGTATGGTGCAACCAATGGCTTTTCTCTGTTACTTTAACAGCTGTTGGGGTTGAGAGGATTACAAGGAAGGGTCCTCCCCAGGTGGGTTCTAAAGTCTCTCGGTTAAATTTCTTAGTCCAAACCCAGTCCCCAGGCTCTATGTTAAGTGTTGGAAGTTGGGCGTCTTCTGGTTGTCTCTTCTGCTGGGCTAGAAGGTGTGTTTTTTTCCGGATGAGGTTGATGGCCTGTAAGGACTTGAGAAACTCTTGGTTAGTTAAGTCACCCAGGTGGTCCAAGTGTAATTTGGGGATTATGGGAGGTGGTCTTCCATAGATTATTTCAAAAGGGGTTAAATGTTTCAAATAAGGGGTACATCTGGTTCTTAGTAAGGTGAAAGGGAGAAGACGTACCCAACTCTCTCCAGTCTCCAGTTTTAATTTAGTTAAAGTTTCCTTTAAAGTCCTATTCATCCTCTCTACCTGTCCTGAGCTCTGAGGGCTGTAAATGCAATGTAATTTCCAGTCTATTTTAAGTGCCTCAACTAGACTTTTGGATATCTTGGCTATGAAATCCAGGCCATTGTCGGACCCCAACGTCAAGGGTAAGCCAAATAGTGGGAGGATTCCTGTCAGGAGGTGCCTGGCCACTATATTGGCAGTCTCATGCTTGATGGCAAAAGCTTCAGTCCATCCGGAGTAAGTATCTATAAAGACCAGGAGATATTTATAGCCATATTTGCTTTTTCCAATTTCAGTAAAATCTAATTCCCAATGTTCCCCTGGTTCATGGCCTCTGATTCGGACCCCTACACTGCGAGAGATTGGGGGCCCTGGGTTGACCTGAGCACATGCTGAGCAATGGGTTACCTCTGAGTTGGCAATGGTCTTCAAATCTGGAACATAGAAATGTTTATTAATTAGAGCAATTAATTTCAATGTACCAAGGTGAGTGCTATAATGGAGGTCCCGGACTAGGGCAATACCCAATGCTTTTGGCAGCAGCAGGCACCCATCGGGCAATCATTGCCATAATTCAGCCTCAGTGTTGCAATTTGGTTTTTGTTCTAATTCTTGTTCTTCTTGGTTATAGCTAGGAGAAGTAGGTAGGGCTCATTGGGGAAGAAGTGGCAAAATTTTGAGTGGTTTCACTTCTCCCAACGCTACCCGCTTTGCAGTCAGGTCTGCAAGATCATTCCCTTTCTTGGTGCAACTTGGTTGGGTCTCATGTCCTTTGCAATGGATAATGGCTACCTCCTTAGGTTTCCATATAGCTGCTAAAAGAGCTAAAATCTCTTGCTTATTTTTAATTTCTTTTCCAGCCGATGTCAAAAGTCCTCTTTCCTGGTAGAGGGTTCCATGTACCAGGGCAGTTGCAAATGCATACCGGCTGTCAATATAGATATTGACTTTCTTGCCTTTTGCCCAGTGAAGTGCCTGGGTCAGAGCAATTAGTTCTGCTTTCTGGGTGGAGGTTCCTTGGGGCAAGGCCTGTGACCAGAGTACTTGATTTTCCATGGTCACCGCTGCACCTGCATATCTCAGTCCATCTTTCAGATAACTGCTTCCATCAGTATAAAGCTCATAGTCTGGGTTTTCTAGGGGAGTGTCCCGGAGGTCAGGTCTAGATCCAGTGATAGTCTCTAAAATGTCCAGGCAATCATGGACAATTTCTCCATATTTAGAATCTGGCAAGAGAGTAGCTGAGTTGAGAGTGGTGGACTTAGAGAAAGTGACTTGAGGAGGATTTAGTAGCAGCACCTGATATTGAGTAAGACGTTCATTCAAAATCGAACGGTCAGGTAGGGATCTAAGGAGGGCCTCAGTGGTGTGGCCCCTGATAATCTGCAAGTCCTGGCCCAAGGTCAATTTCTGTGCCTCCTTGACAAGAAGGGCGGTTGCAGCTGTCGCTCTCATGCATGATGGCCATCCTGCAGCTACAGGGTCTAGCTACTTGGAGAGATAGGCCACTGGGCATTTCCAAGGCCCTAAGGTTTGAATGAGGACCCCTGTGGCAATCACCTTCTTTTCAGCTACAAACAGCTGAAAAGGTTTCATGATGTCAGGTAGGTTTAAGGCAGGGGCTGAGGCTAAGGATTGCTTGAGGGCTATAAAGGCCTGTTCTTCTTCCCGAGTCCAATGAAAGTTAGGGTCCTTTCCACCTGTGCAGGCGTATAAGGGTTTTGCAATTTCAGCAAACCCAAGTATCCAGAGCCTGCAGTAGCCTACCACCCCTAGGAATTCCCATACCTGGCGCTTGGTGGTTGGAGTTGCGATATTCAGGATAGCTTCTATCCATCCCAGAGATAGGGTCCTCTTACCTTCTTCCAGATGGTAACCCAAATATGTGGCTTTTCGCAGGCAGATCTGAGCCTTTTTCATGGACACCCGGTAGCCAAGGCATGCTAGTTCAGAGAGCAATTCCTTGGTGGCGATTAGGCAATCCTCTTCTGATGCTGCTGCAAGAAGAAGGTCATCTACATATTGCAAAAGATTTACCTGAGGGTGGGATTCCTTGAATCCCAGGAGTTCTCAGCTCAGGGCTTCATCAAAGATGGTTGGAGAATTCTTGAATCCTTGGGGGAGTCTAGTCCAGGTTAGCTGGCCTGAAAATCCCCCTTCAGGTTCCGTCCACTCAAAGGCGAAGATGGGTTGGCTCTGAGGTGCCAATGGTAAGGTGAAGAAGGCATCTTTCAGGTCCAGTACAGAATAGAAAGTCTGTCCTGGAGGCAGAGAGCTCAGAAGGGTATAAGGGTTAGGTACAGTGGGGTGAATGGTTTCAACCCTCCTATTGACTTCTCTTAGGTCCTGTACTGGTCTATAATCTTCAGTCCCTGGCTTTTTTACTAGTAAAACTGGGGTATTCCAGGGTGATTGGCAGGGAGTCAGTATCCCCGCTTCTCTTAATCTCTTGATATGTTTCACTATGCCTTCCCTTGCCTTCTGAGGTATAGGGTATTGCTTGACTTGGATGGGGAGAGCAGTACTCATGAGTTGCACAATGACAGAAGGTTGATGCAAAGCCAATCCTGGTGGGTTGTTCTCTGCCCAGACCCCGGGGATTTCAGTAAGTAGTTCCTGAATATAGCTTTCTCCTATCCTTGGGCTCTTGTTCAAATAGAATATATTCTTCGAAGATAGGGACAGTTAACATAATTGATTGAGGGAGCTGATCTCCCAGTTGCAAAATTGTTTCCCCGTCTTTAAAGGAGATGGTTGTCTTTAATTTCTGCAGCAAGTCTCAGCCTAAGAGGGGGTATGGCATTCTGGCATTACTAAGAAGGAATGGGTAATAGTACCCTTTCCTAAGTCAGTAATTCGGGCTTGAGTCCAGGGGTAAGATTTAGGTTTTCCTGTTGCCCCTATGATAGAAGTCTTCTGGGATGAAAGTTCCCTGGCTGTCTCTTGGAGAACTGAAAAGGTGGCCCCCGTGTCTACTAGGAATTCAGTTGGCTTCCCTTCGACTGTTAACTTTATCATGGGCTCCTGGGGGCCAAGCTCAAAGGAACCCTGACCCCCTCAATCTTCAGTTTCTACTAAGAGGCGGGCCAGTTCCTTAGGTTCCTGAGCCCTTCTGCCTATCAATTTAAGACAATCCTTTTTCCAGTGCCCCATCCCCTTGCAAAAGGCACATTGGTTCTTCTTTAGGTCTCCTCTCTCCGGCCGTCCCTTGGAGGGATGGGGTTTCCAGGTTGGTGCTGCCAGCAAGATTTGCGAGAGCTGCTTAGTCTGCTCCCAAATAGGATCTTCTCTATTTTGGAAAACTTTCTGAGCTATGTCTACCAATTCACTTCTAGCTTTTCCTTCAAACCCTTCTTGCTTTTGAAGTTTTTTTCTAATATCTGGGGCCGACTGAGAGACGAACGCCATGTTTACCATTCATCTGTTATTTTCATCTTCTGGGTCTAAGGGGGTGTACATTTGATATGCCTCCAATAATCTCTCCAAGAAAGCAGCCAGGGACTCATCCTTACCCTGCATGACTGCACTAACCTTAGTTAAATTAGTAGGCTTTTTAGCTGCAGCCCTTAGACCCCTAAGTAGAGACTGGTGATAATGGCGCAAGGCTGTCATCCCTACATCAGTGTTAAGGTTCCAACGAGGAAGACATAAAGGGAGTGATTCCTCCAATTCATCCCTCCATCTGGGAGTCCCCCTCATTGTCCCCCAAGATAATCTTAGCAGCCTCCAGATGGATTCTCTCTCTCTCTTCAGAAGTGAACAAAGTCTGTAAAATCTGTTGACAATCATCCCAGGTAGGCTGATGAGTGCGGAAAATAGTTTCCAAAAGTGAAATCAGTCTCTGGGGGTCCTCTGAAAAAGGAGGGTTCTGGTGCTTCCAATTATAGAGATCAGAGGTGGAAAATGGGACATAAATCATTCGAGTATGGCCTGGAGGTGCCCCTGGTTGAGGAGGAACTTCCCTGAGCAGCAACAGGGGCACTGAAGAATCAAGCCCTGGTGGAGGGGGCTGATAGGGAGTTCCCCCTCTCGTGTGGGGAGGACTCTGGACTTCCCCTTGGGGCGAGTGCCCTGGGGCCTGTTGCTGCGAGGGAGTTCTTGGGTAAGGGGGGGGATCAAATAAGCTTTCAGCTATATCATCAGTTTCCCCCTGCAGAATAGGATATAAACGGGGTTTCTGTTTCTCTGGTTTCCCATCTCTCTTTTCTTTCGGGGGATCCCGTGCCCCTCGAGGTTTCGGGGCAGTTACTAAAATGGTTTTTCCACCTACCCTTGCATACATATCCCCCTTCCTTGGTTTCTGGCATTTCTGGATATAATCTACTTTATCATGCACAATGTCAATCCAAACATCTATATAAACCCTCTGGTCAGGGTGGGGAACCCCATAAACAACAGACAGTACAGCAAACAACAGAGATAAATCAAATGAGCCTTCCGAAGGCCAATCTATTCGGAAGGCTGGCCATTCAAGTTCACAGAGGGTCCGTAGGAAGCCTGGATCTGCTGGCTTCCCATAGTCACAGGATCTCTTAAAGAAATCAGAAAAATTAGCAAGAATGCATTCAAGAGGAGTCTGTGGAGTGGATTTTCCTTATCCCATCCTGTTAGGGTTGAAACAGTTAAAACACCAAGAAACACTGAACATAGACAGACAAATGAACAAAACACTGGAGACTAGTCTCACTCCCACTCACACAGCCAAATACCAAAGTGAAACCTAACGGTTTCCAAAATCAGGAGAGGGCGTCCAGTCCCTGATTCGGGGTGTGCAGTACCACGGCGTCTCACCTGCAACAGCTCCCACAAATGCTCCGGAGCCAACACAAAAGGGAAAATCCCTTACCAGATTCCTCTTGGCCACTGTCCTAGTCCTAATCCAATCATGAATCGAAAGCAAAGGCGAGGAAGTGGAGGCACTTCCCGCTTAGTCTGAGGAGGTCGACCCCAATTAAGGGGGACCTCACAGCTGATCTCGCTGGGGCCTCCAAATATTATAACCCAGGAGATCAACCACACTCAGACTTTAACCACTTTTAGGAAGTTTATTGAGCTAAGCCCGCAGGCGTCTGCAGCACATCTCATGCAGGAGAGAACTGCAGCCCTGAGGTTCTAAAATAGTTCCCTTTTATAGCGGGTTGCAGACGCAGTTTGCAAGCAAGCAGGATGTACAGAAGCAGATTTTGGCAGTTAGCTAGCATTTGCACAGAACGTCCTGATAGTCTGGGGCATAGCTGCAGGGTGATACGTTTTTGCAAGATTGTTCAAGGGAGGGGAGGTTGTGTGCTTTTCAGATAGGACACTTAGGGGATAGTGGAAAATTTTCTTCTCTACATTACTCTGGTTGCCATAAAGGCCTATGATTAGGCTAATTTAGGGTTCAACAGAAGCACACGTGGTGATTGACAATATATGAGCAAATTCAGAGATCAGTTCACAAAGGAAAAATGAAAAATAGATTTTGGTTAGCAGAAAAAAATTTTCTTATGCTCATATGAATACTTAGACTATTTTTTCTAATTAATGAAAAGAATTTAAGGAGTTTAATCAGAAGAATATCACAATTACATTCATGACTATGATCCAGGGCTAATAAATTATTGATTATGTGATTTTTTGCATTGCATGATACTACAACAAATGTAACTAGCACATATTGTTCATATTGTGTTTTAAATTATTAAGATTTAACTAGCAACAGGAAAGACACTGCATGATATTGGGTGCATAAAATCAATCCTCAAATGAGGTGGGGCTCATTTATATTTTTTATCAATATATCTAGTTTTAGCACCATTTATCAAAAGATTTTCTTTCCTCCTTGAATTGTGTTAGTCTCTGATGAAAATCTGTTAAACATATGTGTCTGGGTCTATTCCTGGACTGTCTTGTTCTATTGATATGTATGTCTATCTTTAAACTATTAATGCAAAGTCTTGATTATTGTAGTTTTGTAAATTGTCTTGAAATTAGGTTGCACGAGAACTCTAATTTTGTTCTTATTTAAAAGGTGAACTTATTCTCTACACCTTGCATTTCCCTAAATATATTAGAAAAGACTTGTTAATGTCTACCAAAATAAAAGTATGCATCCATTTATATGAATTTCACTACAAATATAGATCATCTTATAGTGAATTGACCTATATAATATAGGGAATCTTCCAGTTCAATAACATGAATTCAGATGAGGATCCTATGATTTCTGACCCCCCATTATGAAAGAAGAACATTCACATTTTCTTGATATCAAGTGGGTCTATGAATGTGATGAATTTCACTTTGTGATTGTATTGCATTTTATGACAATAGGCAGGGATTTTTCCATTGAAATTCAGACTCATATACATTCCCTTTGAGTTGATTAAAAGCAAGTGCAACCAGATTGGATCTAACCTCAATTAGTGAGCCCTTAAAAGAGACTGGGTCCTTCCTGAAGGGAGAGATTCAACTCCTGGGAGAGATTCTGCTGCTTGCCTTGAACAATAACCTAAAATGAAGTGAGAGGGACATATAGATAAGACGAGAGCATATCCAGGTACTGAGAGTGAGTCTCAGCCTACAGTCAGAAAGATAATGGGAACTCAGTTCTACAACCACAAGAAACTGAATTCTGCCAATAATCTGAGTAAGCCTGGAAGAAAATCTGGAGATCCAAATGATAACATAGCCTGTGTGTCCCTGGGCCTGTTTTTGATGGGAAAACTGTCTCTGGGTGAACCCTACCACGAAAATAGCCTTCCAGGTAAAAGCAGCTATAAAAAATTACAAGAGTATTAAAAATAGAGGCAGAACTCCAAAGTAGCAATTCTGAAAATACATTCTGTATGTTCTAGGAATAAGCAAATAAATAAATACATGGTGAATAATTGAAAAATAAAATAAATTGTAACATTCCTGGTGGAGCATAAAGGGTAAGCAAGCTTTCTTCAGGAGCTGAATTAAGTGCACAAATAAAGCAATCTCAAAAATTATATCATAAATTCAGAACAAGGATAAGATGAAGAGCTGTAAAAATCTGATTAACCACGAGCTATTATAAAAGCCAATATACCTTGACCCAAGTATCAAAGAGGAGTTATAACACAAAGCCAATCAACAAGAAAATCCTAGACAAGAGAGAAAAACTAAAACCCCAAATACACACATCAAGAAAATCAGATGCAAACACATCAACAGAAAATGACAAAACAGGCTAAGAAACAGGAAGATATGGACCATTCAAAGGAACAAAATAAACCTCCAGACATGATACAGGATTGAGAACATCTAATCAAAGATGTTCAAAAAATCTCTTTAACAAATTAATTAATTAAGAAGTTTAAGGAATTAAGAAGACACTGGAGTGGATTTGGAGGAATGGGAACATGCATCCACTCCTGGTGGGAATGTAGAATGGTGCAGCCATTGTGAAGGATGCTTTGCCACTTCCTCAGGAAGCTAATTATAGAATTTTCATGTGATCCAGCAATTGTAATACTAGGTATATACCCAGAAGAATTTAAAGCAAGGACACAAACAGATATATAAACACCCATGTTCATAGTGGTATTATTCACTATTGCCAAAAGTTGGAAGCAACCTAAATGTCCATCAACAGATGAACAGATAAGCAATATGTAGTATATACATAATGGAATATTACAGGTGAACAATATGGATGAATCTCAAAAACTTTATGTTGAATTAAGTAAGCCACTCACTAAAGGACAAATATTGCATGAATACACTGTTATGACCTAAACATATTGAGAAGACTTACAGAGGTAGAGTCTGGAAGATTGATTACCAGGAGATAGAAAGGGAGTATAAAGTGGTGAGTTGATGCTAAATCTGGGCAGAACCTATAATAAGGTGGAAGGGGGAGTTGGTGCAGGGATGTGAGTTGGGTTGACAGCACTGTCATGTGAGGGTGAGAAGGTGTGGGGCATGGGTTGGGCTATAGAAGGAACTAGGGGAGGGCTGGAAGAAGGAAGAGGTGAACTCTGGGCAGGTGGAGTCCTGTGACTGAAATTACAACTGTGGCCATTGTTTGTCCTGCATGACTTTGAAGTAATGGATACAATCCACCGTATATTTTTCTCATATCTTATGAAATTGTGCGGGACTAATTGTAAACTATAATGCAACTGTAGTCCATAATTAGCAGCAATGCTTCAATATGGGTTTATCAATTGTAACAAATATATCACACTAATGAAGGATGTTGTTAATGGGAGAAAGAGTGTGAAGGGTAGTGAATGGGGCATATGGGAATCCCTTAAAATTTTATGTAACATTTATATAACCTAAAGCTTCTTTAAAAATAAAAAAAATAATTATAAAAAATGAATACAATTAAGAAATGGAAAAAATAATATTGTGGGAATATTCTTTGGCAAATATGGCAGGGGAGCAAAAGTGGTGCAGGGTGTCAGGGATGAGGGGATGTGTGGGGAAAGGTGAACCTGGACCATGTTTCTATGGAATATGAATGTTTTCATGTTGTCAGAGGGTGCTATCTCAGAGTTTGGAGAAACACACACACACACAAAATATTAAACTTCCATCTTGGTCAGTTCTGCTATGTTCTCAAATAGAGGGGCAAGAATCTCTTGAGTTCATAGGCTGGGCCTAATAAAAGAAAACAGACCAATATAACAAGCCCACAATATTTATGCATGATTCTATGAACCTTATTCTTGTAAAATTGATATGTATCCTAATAATAACTATTGCCTAAGTGTTACCTCCTGAAAACATCTTTGTTTCTCAAATTTGTCCTCTCTATAAGCCAAACACAGCAAGTAAATGCATGACATTCCCTCCAGTCTGAGTCATGACTCTTGGGGCTGAGTCTTCCTGTCACTGAAGAATTAATACCAAGCAGCAACCAGTGATGCTGTTGGAAAAAGACTTTGATGAAAAAGTAGGAAATATTAAATACAAAAGCTTTTAAGGCTAAGAGATTTCAAAATTACTTGGGAGGTCAATCCTGAGGTTACAATTCTCCATGTCTCAGGCAGATCACTAACTGTCAGTATAAACAAAGTCTGAAATAAGGGTGTTCCTGGTGCTCTAGAGCCATCCACACACTATGGGTAAAGTACACAAACCCTTGAAACCAGCACTCCTTTGGTGGGCCTTACCTTGGAATATATGACTACCTATTTCCACAATAACAAAATTTGACTCATTTATAAATTACATTACACATGATTCCTCTACCCCTCCTACTTGAGTTTAAAATTAGCAGTATACCCATTACATATATGACTCAGAGACATAAATCTTCATTGTGTTCATATACTGATTGAGCCTTGAATATCAGAGGAGCTGCAGCCAATACCTACTCACCCAGGACAACCACTATTCCAAAAACAGAGTATCTAAAACTGCAAGCAAAGCAGTACCTTCCATCTGCCATATAAGATATAAAACATTTCTCAATCTGAGACAGAGCAGGCATTACCATCCCCAAATCCTAAAAGTTGAGAAATGAATAAACATGGGGGGAATGCAACCACTGACAAAGTAAATGTATTAATATTGTAGTCATGGAAGAACATGTAACACTGATCTTAAGAAAGTGGTTACCAGAGATTTTGAGGATGGGGGAGAGAAAAATTGGTGGAACATAGGACATTTTTAGGGCATTGGAATTAAGTACAAACCACAATGTGAACTAAGGCCTTCGTTAATAGCAATGCTTCAATACGTATTCATCAATTGTAACAAATATACTACACAATGCAAAATGTTATTAATAGGGGATGATGGAGAAGGGAAGTGTTTGTAGTATATTGGAATCCCTCATATTTTTTATGTAACTTTTCTGTAATCTAAAGACTTTGAAAATAATATTTATTGTATGTAAAATAGAAGACACTGGGTGGGCAAAAAGAAGAATATGAATGTATGCAACAAAAAATATCATGTCACATGTAAATAAAGGTAAAATAAATGATATTAAAAATACAGTGGAGGCAAACAACAACAGATATAAAGTGGCAGAATAAAGGAACAGTGAGCAAGAAGATGGGGATTCCTAATTCAAACAGACAAGAAGAGCTATAGAAAAGAATGGAAAAATTTGAGGAAGGTCTTAGGGAAAGAGAGCACAAGGTGCAGAAATATATGTGCTATGGATAATCCAGAAGGCGAAGAGAAGACAAAAGGGACAGAAAGAAAATCTGAGGGAATAAGGGTCAAAAATTTCCCAAATATTTTGAAAAACATAGATATCCATGTCCAGGAAATGCAACAAACTCCAATCTCAATAAATCCAAATAGACCTACTCCAAGACACATACAAATCAAATATTAAATGCCAAAGATGAAGAGAGAATTCTGAAAGCAAAAAGATAAATATGATTCATCACTTAAAAGGGAGACTCAATAAGACGAAGTGTTGGTTTCTTATCAAAAAGCATGGGGGTTACAGTCAGTGGTGTGATAAATATAAGATACTGAAAGAGAATATCTACCAGCCAAAATTTGTGTATCTGGAAAAATTGTCTTTCAAAAATGAGGGAGATATTAAAAGATAAACAGAAAATCAGAGTTAATTAATAAGAGCTCTGCTGCACAAGATATATAAAGGGATTCCTGCACACTGAAAGGAAAAATGAAAAAAACAAGAAATAGGCTTGGAAGAGAGTCTGGAAATGAAGATTATAAAAAAATATATAACTAAAAGGGTAAAAAGAGTAATGAAAATAAGAAATAACACAAGGTTGAGATAAATGAGTGAATTAAGTACTGCCTTTACAATAATAACATTGAATATCATTGAGAAAACACCCCAATCAAAACACCCAGACTGGCATAATGGATTTAAAAAATATGAGTCATCTAGAGACTTCTGAGAAGGCAACATTGGAGTAGGCAGGCAGGTCTGAACTGTCACAAAAATAATCGAGAAAGGACAAAAAGCTGTCAGACCTGCTTTGAGGGTCTGCAGATTATGAAACTGCTGTTTTCCCCTGGGAATGAGACAGACAGAGAGAGGAAAATCCCAAAATGACAACCGTGAGTTACATAACCTCTGTAGTGGCTGAGAATGGCGCCAACCCCCCACCTTCAAGGTACAGCTTGATCAATCCTGTGGCACACTGCAGTCAACTGAAAGGGGAAATTAATTCTTCCTCCCTAGGAAGTGGGAGGGCACAACAGAGGGGAGACAGTGGTTTCTGTTCAGTGAATTTTGCCAGCAGATCCTGCTCTGAATCTCAGCTCTGGCCAGACCAGAAGCACAAGCAAGTGGAGGTTGAAAGAGTCTTCCCTGTTAAAAAGGTCACCTACAAACACCATCTGCTGGCCCACCAGGAAACTGCAGGGAAAAAAATTGTTTTTCAGTCTCCCTTGTTGAAAATCCCCAGAAGAACATCTGCACCCCATTAGTAAGTCACTGGTCTGAATTTCATAACTTAAGCTGAGCAATTTTAAACGCTGAGAAAAAGTTAAACAAAAATCAAAAGAAAGCCATTAAACAAAACTGGTAGGAAAGAGGGAGAAATTGACTCTTAGAGTAAATATTCCAACATATTCAGATACTTAGGCATCAGCAAAAAATTACAGGCCATACTGGGAAACAAGAAGAGATGGCATAGCCAAAGGAGCAAACCAAATATCCTGAAGAGAAATGGATTTAAGACAACTAATCAATGAAATTCACACAAATCTCCTAAGTCAACTCAAAGAGTTGAAGGAAAATATGACCACAGCAATAAATTATATTAAGAAAACACTGGGTGAGTATAAAAACTATCTGAAAGCCTGAAAAGAAAAGTAACAGAGCTTATCAGAATGAAAGACCCAGTGCATGAAATTAAAAATACAATGGAGTCATAAAACAGTGGATTTGAATTGATTGAAAACCAAATTAATGATATTGAGGACAGAACATCTGAACTTGAAAAGACAGGAGAAGATAGAGAGAAAAGAATGTGACAATTGACCATAATATCAGGGAACTGAACTGAAGTAGGCTTCATATAGGGAATCAATAGATGGATCTGGAACCTGGCAAGTCCATGTGGATACCTATACCCCAAGATGGCTGCTGGAAAACCCTCACAAGAAGTACCCCACCCAGAATACAATTCCCAGAGATTCCCAGGAGAAGATCATTCTCCCAGAACATTATCATTGGTCCCACCTGGGGGATTGATGCATAGCATAATCAATCAAAACATCAAACACCTGTGACTCCTCCCATACCATTAGCAAAGGGGTGTGCTTAATAGTTTAAAAAGCAGGTGCAAAACATTTCTTGGCCCTGTTGCTCTCAGCCCTCATGGCTTCTGCACCCTGCTCTCACCATGTCCCCCCCCACGTGGATCAACACACAAGTTAAACCTGGGCAGTTATAATCTATAATGGGTAATTGTAGTCTATAAAAATAGCACTTTTTATCACTGTTCAACCCCTTACCCTCTACCGGGGACCTGTGATCTGCTATTTTCTCTCATTTCTCTTCTCTCCCTACCTTAATAAATTACTGGCCTTACTAACTCACCTGATGTGCTATTAAATTCATTTCTGCAACATAAGTCAAGAACCTAGATTAAGTCCAGTAACAGAATGATGTTCCAAAATTCACAAACTCATTATCAGTGTCCCAGAATAGAACAGAAAAGTGACAGAAAGACTATTTGAAGATATAATGACCAAAAACTACCCAACCTTTATGAAAGAAGTAAATAACAGTATCCAAGGAGAACACACCCCAAACAGAATAAATCTCATTGGACCTACTCCAAGATACTTAAATTTCGGAATGACAAATATCAGAGATAAAGGGAGGACTCTGAAAGAAGTAAGAGAAAAATGATGAATTACATATAAAGGAACCTCAATATGATTAAGTTCCAACCTCACATCAGAAACCTTGGAGGTGAGAAGACACTTGGTATGGTATATATCAGGTATTGAAAGGGGAAAAAATGCCAGCAAATAATTCAGTATCTAGCAAAACTGTCCTTTGAGAATAAAGGAGATTCAAAGTCTTCAGAGACAAACAAAAATTGAGAAACTATGTTACCAAAACACCAGATCTACAAAAGATACTAAAGGTAGTGTTGCAACCTAAGAGGAAAACACAAGGGAGAGAGATTTGGAGAAAGTGAAGACATAAAGATTATGACAAAGGTGAAATTAAAGAGTAAAAAGGTAGACGAGCTCTTAGCTCTGAAGTACAGTGACAGCACTGTCAGTAGAGTCTTGCCACGATTTTCTTTTCCAATCTATTTAGGTTCTGCATTGTCTGTTTAGTTTTTTGACTGTTCAATAATAAAATACCAGAGGAAGACTGTCTGCAGCAAAAAAAAAAAAAAAAAATGATAATGAAGACACTGGAATCAGTGACCTTCAATCACGTGGCTATAGACTCCACCCAGGAAGAGTGGATTTATTGTCCACAACACAGAGAAAGCTGTTCAGAGATGTTATGCTGGAAAGGACCAATCATCTAGTATCTGTAAAATATCAGTTCTGATAATCAAATGTGATTTTTCAGATGGAACTAGGAGAGGAACTGTGGAGAAAAGGATTAGGATAATACAGGGCCAAAGTTCAGGCTGGAAAAATGACCACAAGAAACAAGAACTAACAACTTTGCAACATATCTGCAAGAAAAACATATCCACCATACAGTCAAAGCTGATTTCTTACACTGGAGAGGATCCCTTTGAAATTAATGATTTGGGAGAAGATTTCACTCACAGCTCCACATTGACTCAGTATGTGCTAACTGACATGGGAAAGAAACACTATATGAGCATACAATTTCAAAAAGCCCTCAATTACCACTCATCCTTTAGTCTACATCAGCAAATTCATATTAGAAATAAATCATATGACTGTCACTTATGTGGAAAAGCCTTCAGAAGTATTACTGTCTTTAGACAACATGAGAAAACTCACACTAGAGAGCAGCCATATGACTGCCATCTATTTGGGAAAGACTTCACTAATTGTGCTAATTTTAGATGACATGAGAGAACTTACACTGAATATGTTGTAAATATGGAAGAACCTTCAGTCACGGCCATAATCTTAAAAAAAATTAAAGAACCCACACAGGAGTGTAATCCTATGTCAATATAATCAATGTAAATACATTTATTTACAATCTATCCTTAAACAACATGATCATACTACCCTGGGAGAAATCCTAAATCTCTAATTATCTATAGTTTATTTTAGCTCAGCTCTTGCCCTGGTGTGAACAACAATAATTTAGAATAGAATAGCTTCTAAACCATGAAACCAGAATAAAAGTCTTTAGCAGAAGAAGGTAGCTCTAGAGGAACAACAGATAATTTTTGCTGGAGTAGTTATTCAATGAAATGGATGTGGAAAATCCTTTACTTATAGAGAAAAGTTTGTAAAATATATGAGGCTTAATATTGTATAAATCACTCTCTTTGTAAAGAATGAAGCAAAGTCTTCAGTAGTTTTGAATTCCTTCCTCGTTGTTCAAGTTCTCATATTGAAGAAATGTCAACCATAAAATCAAAGTGAAAAAGCCTTCTACTAGAGCTCATATCAGAAACACCAGATTGAGAAAAACATCTAATGAGACTGCTTTAACACACAATTAAAGTATGAATCAGAATTTTGCCTAATGACCCATTAATTATAAAATAAAAATATAAGATTGTGAAGTAAGCTGGAACTGTTGAGTGCAAGTTTTTGTAATAGGTATTTGGCAAGGATATTAAACTTCTCTTCAATAGATTAGTACTTGTAAATACTCATGAAGTAAAACCTCATTTGAAAATTCAAAAAAATAATAAAAAAATATGACTTTAGAAAACCAAAGAATAAAATCGACAAAGTAAGCAGTGCCTTCACAGTAATAACATTGAATGTTAATGGACTGAATTCCCCAATCAAAAGACATTGACAAAAGGATTTTAAAAAATGAGTCATCTATATACTTCCTTAAAAAAAAAAAAAAAAAAAAAAAGAATAACTCAGATGTAAGGACACCATCAAGTTTAAAGGAAAAGGGTGGAAAAAGATATTCCATGCAAATTGTAACCAAAAAGAACTGGAGTAATGATACTAATATTAGACAAAATAGATTTTAAATGCAAAACTGTTGTAAGTGATGATGAAGATCTTTATATATTAATTAAAGGGGCAATTCACCAGGAAATAATAAATAAAATAAATATATATGCTCCTAATCAGTGTACCCAAAGATACATGAGTCACACACTGCCAAAACTGAAAGGAGAAAATACATGTCTCTACAATAACAGTCGGGAACTTCAATAAACCACTTTCAGCATTAAATGGAGCATATGGACAGAAGACAAAATAGGCAACAGAGAGCTTGACTAATATAATAAATGAACTAGTGCTAACAGACATTTACAGAGCATTACACCTCAAAAGACCAGCGATCATGGATACTTCTCTGGCATAGACCATATGTTGAGTCACAAGACTGGTCTCAATAAATTTAAAAGCATTGAAATTATACAAAAACATTTTCTGTCATCATAAAAGAATGAAGCAGGGAATCAATAATGGAAATAGGGAAAATTCACCAATATATTGAGATTAAACAACATACTAAAATAATCAGTGGGTCAAAGAAAAAAAATGCAAGAGAATTCAGTAAATATCTTGAGACAAATAAAAACAAGAACACAACATATCAAAATCTATAGTATATACCAAAGCAGTTCTGAGAATGAAATGTACAGCTCTCAATGCTTACATAAAAAAGGAATGGAATTCAAAGAACTAACTGCACACTTGGATGAAATAGAGAAAGAACAGCAAACTAATCCCCAATCACACCAAAGGAAAGAAATAGTAAAGATCCAAGCAGAAATAAATGAAATTGAGAACACAAAAAGCAATACAGAGGATCAACAAAAGCAAAGTTTTGTTCTTTGAGAAGATAAACAAAATTCACAAACCCTTAGCTAGAATGACAATGTAAAAAGGTAGATGATGCAAATAAATGGCATCAGAAATGAGGCAGGATTTTTCCACTGAGAACACAGAAATAAGAGAGATCATAGGAACAAGTGTATACTAAAAATCTAGACAATGTTGATGAGATGGACAAATTCCTAGAAAGACAAAAACAATCTACACTGACACAAAAGAAATACAAGAATTCAACAAAACAATCTCATACGAAGAAATTGAAACATTCATCAAAAACACTCAAAGGTGAAAAGCACTGACCAGATGAATTCTAGCAATCATTCAAAGATGAACAAATACCAAACTTGCTCACACTCTTTTGAAAAATTGAACAGGGAAGAACCCTACCAAACTTATTCTATGATGCCAAAATCAACTTAATTCCAAAACAAGATAGAAATACTACAAGAAGATAAAGTAAATTACAGACTAATATTTCTAATATTTATATATATATGCATATATATATGCAAAAATCCATAGCAGAATAACTGCAAACTGAATACAAATGCACATTAAAATAATTTTACAGTGTGATCAATTGATTTTTATCCCAGCTGTGCAAGGATGGTTCATAACAAAAAAATCAAATAGTGTAATAAACCACATTAATAAATTGAAGGAAAAAAAATCACGAGTCTCTCAAATGATGCAGAAAATGCATTTTGACAAAATATACCATCCTTTCTTGATAAAAACACTCCAAAAGATAGGAATAGAAAGAAGATTTCTCAATATGTTAAAGTTTATATATGAAAAACCTATAGCTAGCATTTTACTCAGTGGTGAAAGACTGGAAGCTTTTCTGCTGAGATCAGGAAAAAGACAAGGATACCCACTGTCACAACTGTTATTTAATATTGTGCTGGAAATTCTAGATGAGCAATTTGGCTAGATAAAGAAATTAAAGGCACCCAAATAGGAAAGGAAGAAGTGCAAATTTTGCTATTCCATCATTATATGGTCCTATACCTAGAAAATCCAGAAAAATCCACAACAAAGGTGCTAGAAGTAATAGATGAGTTCAACAATGTGAAGGGATACAAGATTAATATGCAAAAATGGGTAGTGTTTCTATACTCTACTGAGGAGCAATCTGAGCAGGAAATCAGAAAAAAAAAATCCATTTATAATAGTGGCTAAAAGAAAGTAAAAATTAGCCCATGCAATAGGAAAAATATTTGGAAAACACATATCCTATAAAGTTTTCATATCCATGTTATATAAAGAGATTCTACAACTCAATAATAAAAAGACAAGCACCCCAATTAAAAAATGGGCACAAGACTTGAATGGACATTTCTCCTAAGAGGAAATAAAAATGGCCAAAAAGCACATGAAAAAATATCCAACATCTCTAGTTATTAGGGAAATTTAGGTCAAAACTACAATTAGATACCACTTCTCACCTTATATAATAGCCATTATTAAAATAAAGATTTCTACAAGTGCTGGAAAGAACGTGGAGGAACAGGAATACTCTTTTACCATTGTTGCTAAAGTATAATGGTGTGCCCTCTGTGGGAGACAGTTTTGCAGTACCTCAAGAATCTGAATATAGAACTGCAATATGATCCAGCAATGAAATACTGTACGGTCTCACTTTTATGATCTATATATGAAGAATAAACTCATGGAGGTAAACTCTAGAGCATATGTTTCTAGAAAATAGAATGTATTTTGAGAATAGGAGATCATGGTCATTTTATGTAGAAATTTTAATAAGGTTTATTGTAAAAATGTGGATATGAATAGAGTTGATGTAAAACAGTAGTGTGGGTGTAAGTAACACTATTGATTTATACATGAGATTGTTGCTGAAAGGGATAGTCTGTGGATGCAAATAAAAATTGAAAGAAAACTAGAGAATAATCTAGGCAATGTATAACAGTGATTTTGGTGGTGGATGAAGATTGTGTTTAATCATGTAAATAAATGAATGCCCTTATTTTACAAAGAAGATGAAGATTGTTTACAGTATAAATATAAGAATATTCTTTAAGAAATGTTAATAATATGGATATACCTGGGAAAATTAATAGTGTAACTTATGGACAATTGTTAACAGGAATATTGTAATCTTTATCCAGCACTGGCCAAGATATTATTATATGAATTCTAAGGTGTATCAATAAGGAGGTATAAAGACATATAAGATTTTTCCTTTTTGAGTAATGAAAATGTTCTAAAATTGACTAAGATGATGGTAGCACGAGTCTGTGAATAAAATGAGTGGCCCTGAGTGTACACATTGAATGGAC
Organism: Tolypeutes matacus; assembly: GCA_026826555.1. Lineage (NCBI taxonomy): Eukaryota > Metazoa > Chordata > Mammalia > Cingulata > Chlamyphoridae > Tolypeutes > Tolypeutes matacus. The sequence goes on from JAKSZT010001663.1 coordinate 187,113, forward strand.
TGTAAAAACATGGGATTGGATAACACATGGAATCAAATCATAGAAGATAGACTGTGGTTAACATGACAAATATGAGAATGTTCTCTTATGAATTAAAACAAATATATAATACTAATATAGTTCATTAATCATCAGGTGGGTTGCAGGAAATACATCAAGTATAAGATATGGACTATAGGTTGTGGTAATATTTTGACAATGCTATTCCATAGTTTGGAACAAAAATGTCACCACAATGCAAGGTGTTGTTGGGGTGATTTCTGGAAGCCCTCTATGATGATATGTATGTTTGTTTTTTAAGTTCACAACTATTACTACACAATTTTTGTTTATGTATGTTCAAGCGTGAATGATATACTTCAATAAGATTTTATTTTAAAAAGGTAAGTTGTTATAAGAAACAAAGAAGAAAACTATATATTAATAAAAGGTGCAATCCACAAAGAATATAACAATCATAATAATTATGCATCTAGCAATGGTGCCTCCAAAATACATGAGGCAAACACTGTCAAAACTAAAGGGATAAGGACAACCAGCAAGAAGGCAGCAGAGTAAAGAGCTCTGAGAATCAGCTCCTGCTACAGGGCAGTTGGTGATTACCCACAACTAACTAGAGCACTTATTATTTGGGGGCTGCAGGAGACCACAAGTGCATCCTGCAACATCCTGGAAAGAAAGGAAGTAGGAGACTACCCATCTGCAGAGAAGATTCATAAGTAGAGCACTCCATGCCATGGAAGTCCATGCCCAATCTCCCCTGGAGGCACAAGCCACACCCAGAGCTGTTCCAAGGCTGGAATTGAAAGCTCCACTTCCCAAAAGGTGTACCAACTTCAACTACTGATTAGTAAATTCAGCTGGCTAAAGTATAATCCTAAGAACAGCTAAAGTTTGAACCTGTCCAAGTAAGAAAGTGTTGGGGGCTTCCATCTTAACTTTGCGCCTGACATGAGGGGAAGCGGGGCTGACTGAAAATCACAGTGGTGGGAGGAACTGGCTTTTTGCCATCTATATCAGATTGCCTGTCTAGACTAAGCTCCAGGCCCACCTCGGGCAGGGAGGAAGCTGGGGGCGGGGGGAGCTGACCCAGCCTCTACAGGAAATTATAGGCCATGCCGCAGAGGCCTGTGATCATCCTACTTGGCAGCACAAGCCACCCCAGGAGCTATTCTGTGGCAAAAATTGGAAGCTCCATTTCTGAAAAACAGGGGAGGAAGAGACGGTTGGTCACCTATTTCAGGTACTGATTAGTCAATTTGGCTTACTAAAGTATAACCCTAAGAACAGTTAAAGTTTGAGACTTTTCAAGTCAGAAGGAGGCTGGTAGCTGCCATTTTGATGCTACCCACTGCATGAAGGGAAGCCATGCTGACTGAAAATCACAGTGACAGTAGAGACCAGTTTCTTTCACCCAGATTTGCCTGCAGCCCTAGCCTAGGCTTCAGCCCCACCTCTAGCAGGGAGGAAGCTGACAGGCCCTGCAACAGCCTATCCAGGTGACTGCAGGTACATTTAGCTGGCACAGACTGAATAATTTGAAATCTACCAGGGCACATGTGGTCATCTTGGACATTCACTGCATAGATTGCAGCCCACACCTGCAACTCCATCCCTGCCCCAGGCAAGGGAGAAAGGGACATGAAGCTTCATCAGTCTCTCTGGGCAATTATAGTCTAAGCCTGCATGATTTGGATTATTCCACACAGCTATGGATCTGTCCCTATGCCTGGCAAAGGAGAAACAGGAGAAGCTTCATCGATCCTTGGGGCAATGATAGTAGCTTGAGCCTCCACAGCTTATAGCATCAGCTACATCTTTGGCTTCTACTTCGCAATCAGCAAGGAAGAAAGGGCAGAAAGCCCTAAATTAAAGAGAAAAAAAATGCAACCAGAATAAATAATCTAGTAAGCCAGATGCCAAGACACCAACAAAAGTTACAAGCCACACCAAGAAACAAGAAGATATGGCCCACATAAAGGAACAAGATAAGCCGTCAGATGACATAAAGGAGTTGAGACAACTGATCATAGATGTTCAAACTAATTTCCTTAATAAATTCAATAAGATGTCTAAATGAATTAAGGATATTAAGAAGACATTGCATGAACACAAAGAAGAATTTGAAAGCATACATAGAAAAATATCAGATCTTATGGGAATGAAAGGTGCAATAAATGAAATAAAAGTTACACTGGATTAATATAATAGCAGATTTGAGGCAGCAGAAGACAGGATTGGAGAGCTTGAAGAAATGGTCTCTGAAAGTGAACATACAAAAGAATAGATGAAGATAAGATTGGAAAAACTTGAAGAAGGTCTCAGGGAACTAAAGGATAGCAAAAGACATGCAAACATACATGTAATGGGTGTCCCAGAAGGAGAAGAAAAGGGGCAAAAGGATTATTTGAAAAAATAAAAGTAGAAAATTTCCCAGCCCTACTGAAGGACATAGATATCCATGTCCAAGAAGCATGACATATTCCCATCCCAAAAAAATCTGAATAGACCAACTCTGAGACACATATTAATCAGAATGTTGAATGCCAAAGACAAAGAGAGAATTCTGAGAGCTGCAAGAAAAAAACAATGCATAGCATATAAGGGATAACCAATAAGATTAAGTGCCAATTTCTCATCAGAAATGATGGACGCAAGAACACAGTGGTATGATATATTTAAGATACTACAAAAGAAAAACTTCTAGCCAAGAATCTTATATCCAGCAAGACTGTCTTTCAAAAATGAAGGCAAGTTTAGAATATTCACAGATAAACAGAAACTGAGAGAGTTTTTAACCAAGAGACCTGTTTTGCAGGAAATAATAAAGAGTGTGCTACAGCCAGAAAAGAAAAGATAGGAGAGAGAGGTCTGGAAGAGAGTCTAGAAATGAAGATTATATCAATAAAAGTAACAAAGTGTCAAAAGAGTGGTGAAAATAAAATATGACAGGTAAAACCCAAGTATTCAGAAATAAACTTAACCAACTATGTAAAGCTCTCATACTCAGAAAACTACAGCTCATTGTTAAAAGAAATAAAAAAAAAAAAACCTAAATAATTGGAAGAACATTCCATGCTCATAGATTGAAAGACTAAATATCAATAAGATGTCAATTCTTCTAAAAAAGATATACAGATGTGGGATGGATGTGGCTCAAATGATTGCGTGTCAGTCTCCCATATGGAGGGACCTATGCTTGATCTCCGGGACCTTCCAGTTAAAAATGAATAAATAAATAAATAAAAATTTTAAAAGAGGATATACAGATTCAATGCAATCCTGATAAAAACTCCACCAGCATTTTTAAATAAATGGAAAACATGCTTGTCAAATTTATGTGGAATGGTAACAGGTCCTGAATAGCCAGAAACATCTTAAAAAGAAAATGAAAAGTTGGATGACTCTCATCTCCAGACTTTAAGTTGTATTACCTAACTACAGTGGTGAGGACAGCATGGTACTGGCATAAAGACAGACACATAGACCAATGGAACTGAAATGATGGTTAAAAAACAGACCCTCACATCTATGGTCAAGTGATTTTTGACTAGCCTGTCAAACCCACCAAACTTGGGCAGTACTGTCCCTTCAACAAATGGTGCTGAGGAAATTTTATATCCATAGCAAAAGAAGGAAAGAGAACCCCTATACAAAACATTAAGTCAAAATGAATCAGAAACCTAAATATTAAAAGCAAGAACCATAAAGCTGCTAGCAGAAAATGTAGGGAAATATCTTCAAAATCTGGTGGTAAGTGGTGGATTCTTAAAGGAGATAAGAGGAGGATTGAGATGGACTACTGATATTTAATGTATGTAGAAGTTTTAATTAGCTTTACTGTAAAAGTGTGGAAATGTACAGATTTGATGGTAACACATTATAGTGAGTAACAGCTGGTTTATAAATGGGGATGTAGCTGAAAATGGTAGTCTAGGGATGTAAATGCCAACTGACAGAAAGCTAGAGAATAATCTAGGGACTGAATAGCACAGTAAACCCAGAGGTGGATGAGAATAGTGGTTGATGGTAGAGATGAAGGGTGCCCTTTGTTAGCTAGAGCAGGTGTACATCAGTATTGCAGGATGGTGGAAATGTGGAGAAACATGGAAAAAATAAAACTGGGGTGACTTATGGAGTGTGATTAACAGTAATAATGTAATATTCTTGCCAAAGATGTACGGTGCCAAAGATGTCCTGTGTTGATGAAGGGGGAGTGTGGAAAATGTATGCTAAATTGTGTGCTGTGGAACTGGTAATAATTGGATGATATTATTTCATAATCTGTAACAAATGTTCCACCACGGTGTGGTGTGTTGATAGAGGGGTGTTGCTTGGGAATTCTGGACATGAGGATGATTGTTTTAACTTCTGTCACAAAAATATATTTTAAAAAATAATGGGGGAAAGATACACAAAGTGGAAGATAAGGACTATAATTTGTAGTATGATTTTAACAATATTCTTTCATAATTTGAACAAATGTCTCACAAAAATGGAAGGTGTTAGTAGAGGATTGATGTATGGAACCCCAGTATGATGTTATGAATGTTTGCTTTGTAAGTTCACAATGTTTAGTATATATTTATTGTATAAATATACATTCCATGTATAAATGATATAAATAATAATAGTAATAATCAGGTGGGTTGGGGGAAAATACTCTGATTAGTAGTCATATTTTGAGGATGCTCTTTAATCATTAGTTAAAAATGTTTCACAACAACTTAAGGTATTGGTGGTAGGGTGAGGTATGAGAGCCATGTATAATATATGTTTGTTTAGTAAGTTCACATCTATTACTATACACTTATTGTTTATGTGTGTTCATGTATGAGTGATATATTTCAATAAATTTAAAAAATCTAAAGGGATAAAATTTATACAATAATATTTGGAGAGTTCAATACACTGCTCACATCAATGGAGATAACATTTCAACAGAAGATCAATAAGGACATAGAAAACTTTAATATTTTGAGAAAAATACTACACCTAAGAGACATATATAGAACAGTTCACTTCAAAACAGCAGGAAGTATATTCTTCTCTGGTGCTCATGGATAATTCTTTAGGATAACCGAAATGTGGTGACAAAAAAATCTCAGTGAATTTTAAAAGATTGAAATCATATGAAGCACTTTCTCTGATCATAATAGAATTAAGTCAAAAAGCAAGAGGTGAAGGACTGGAAATTGTACACATTTATGGAGGATAAACAACATACTCTTAAGTAATCACTAGGTCAAATAAGAAATTGCAAGAGAAATCAGTAAATATCTCCAAGACAAATGAAAACAAGAACACAACATACTAAAACTTATGGGATCTAGCAAAGGCAGTGCTGAGAGGAAAATTTCTAGCCCTAAATGCCAACATTATAAAGGACGAAAGAACTAAAATCAAAGATCAACTTCACACCTGAGGGAACTGGAAAAGGAAAGCAAACTAATCCCAAAGCAAGCAGAAGGAAAATAATAACACAGACTACAGCAGAAATAAATTAAATGGAGAACAAAACAATAAAAGAGCAAATCAACAAAACCAAAAGCTGCTTTTCTGAGACTAACAAAATTGATAAACCCTTAGCTTGATTGAAAAATAAAAATAAAAGAGAGAATGTGCAAATAAATATAATCAGAAATAAGAGAGAGTCATTAACACTGACCACATAAAAATGAAAAACCTCATAAAACAATATGATAACAACTCTACACTAAAAACTAGACAACTTATATGAAATTGACAGTTTTCTATAAACCCAAAAACAACCTATACGGAACCTAGAATAAATAGAAAACTTAAACAAAAAACACTAGTAAAGAGATTGAATCAGTCATCCAAATACTTTCATCAAAGAAAAGCCTAGGATCAGATAGCTTCATAGGTGAATTCTACCAATCGTTCAAAGAAGAATTAATACCAATCCTGTTCAAACTCCTCCAAAATAATGAAGAATAGGTAACACTACCAAACATTCTATGAGGCCAACATCACCCTAATAACAAAGCCAGATATAGAATATAAAATTGTGGACAAATATCTCTAATTAATACAGATCCTAAAACTCTCAAGAAAATAATTGTAAATCATATTCAAAAACATATTGAAAGAATTATAAATCGTGATAAAGGGTATCATTCTAGGTATGGAAGTCTGGTTCAACAAGAGAAAAACAGGCAATATAATACATTATTACATCAAAGGAGAAAAAGAGCATGATTATTTCAATTGATGCAAAAAAAATGTGTTCGATAAAATCCTACATTCTTTCTTATTAAACATACTTTAAAAACTAGAAACAGAAGGAAATTTTTTGAGCATGATAAAGGGCATATACAATAAAACCAGCAAAAGTTCTATTCAACAGTGAAAGAATGAGTGCTTTCCCACTGAGATCAGTAAAGATTCCAGAATGCCCTCTCATACCACTGTTATTCAGTATTGTGCCAGAAGATCTAGATAGAGCAATTATGCAAGAGAAAGGAATAAAAAATATCAAAATTAGAAAGGAAGAAGTAAAATGTTCACTATTCACAAATGACCTTATCCTACCTATAGAAAGTCCCCAAAAAACTACAACAAAGCTACAAGAGCAAATAAAAGTCTTCAGTAAAGTGGTGGGATAAAAAGTTAATATGGGGATATCTGGGAAGATGCCTTCAAAATAAGTACACAGGGCTCAACTATCTCACTCGCAAAAAATGGAGAATGGGCAAAAACCTAAGTGAGAGAGTTGCTTAGGGGATCTGCAGAATAGAAAAGTTTTGTGCATCACACAGGAGGGAGTTCGACAGAGTGACAGAGGCAAAAGGAAAACCATTAGTTACTTGTCCCTGTGGCTGGGAATGGCACACATATCCCACCATCAAGGAAAATAATTTCAATAAAACCCCTGGCTCATTGCAGCCAAGTAAGTGGGAAAGAACATATCCGGGGAGGAAGAAAGTCTATCAGATGGTAGAGAGTGGTTTCTGTTCAGCAAGTTTGTCCAGCTGATCCCTTTTGAATCTTAAAAAAAAAAAAAAAGCCCAGCCAGCACTGAAGCAGCTTCAGGGATAGGAGAGGGGTATCTTATCAGTCATCCTGTCACACCCAGCTGCCCTGGGAGAGAGGAATTCGATTAGCAAGGGGATGGTGATAATCTTTGAAACAGCCCGGATATGGAAAAGTGTTATCAACTTAACTCACTTGAGGAAATTAGGGCAAGAAATGCCAGATAAGCTTTCAGAAGACTGCTTAACCTGTTGGGTTGGTGTGGTAGCTCAGTGGAAGAACTTTTGCCTTGCATATTTGAGGTCCCTGGATTGATTCCCCGTACATACTAAGAGAAGGGATCCAGAGAGTGATCCACAGGGTTATCAGGCACCCAGCTGGTCTTATGACAGGGAACATATAGACGGAGATTTTTTTTTTTAATTAGTTTAAAATTTTTGATGTTATTTTTTAAAATTTTTCATCAGTAATTTTTCCTTTACTTTATTCACTAAAACCAGGTACCTCACTTGTGGAGGTCAGCCTGCAGGGTGATTAATTGATCAGCACAGGCAGCCTGAGAAGCTCCCCAGGGACCTAATAGTAAAGGTTGATTCCTCAGTCTTGTTTTTGTTGTTCTTTTATTGTTTCTTGTTTGATGTCTTTCCCCCTTCATCATTTCCTTTTATCTTTTACTTTCTGTTTTTACCTACATCATTTCTTTTCTTTCCTTCTTCTTTCCATCTTCTATGTTCTATTGCATTCCTTTCATTCCATCCTTTCTGAGGTCTTCATTTTTTCTTTTTCTCTCTCATTTTTCTTTCTACATTTTTTCCTTCCCTTCTCATCTTTCTGGCCTTTTAATTCATTCTATTTTTTCCCTATTTTTTCTAGTTCCATTTTTTTCTATTCCACCTTCTTTATTCTGATTCCTTCAAAATTTTTATGACCTTTAATCATGTAAAATATTTTTTCTAGCTCTTGTATGGTTCCTTTTCTACTTTTTAAAAAATTATGACTGATATTCATTTTCTCTTCTTCTCCCTTTCATTTTGAAAGATGCTATTAAAGGGGAAAATGTGAGAGGGGGAAGGGGTGTGATATACAGAATGCCCTATATTTTCTATGTGACTTTTCTCTAACCTAAAGCTTCTTTGAAAATAAATTGAAAAAATAAGGCACTGGGAGAAAAGAAAGAACAAATGTAAATATAAACATAATCATATTGCAAACCAGTTGATTATAGTTGCTTTCAGGAAAAGAAAGCAGGTAAAAACAGAGTGAAGTAAGAATGCTGTTTTTCACTCAGTGTTCAGGAAAGACGCAGATGTGATGTGGAATTTGAAGAGGCACCTCATGGAAGAGAAGGCAGGAGACATGAAGATGTAAGAGGAAGTTTGTTACCAGAAGAGAGAACATTCTAGGGAAAGACCCTAAAAAATGACTTGTTTTGGATTTTCAGGGTGAACAAGAAAGCCATTGTAGCAGGGAAATGAGTAAGAAGACAGTGAAGAGAGATGGATTCCTAGAAGGTTTAAGAACAAGGCAGGCTTGCTGCTGTTGAAACTTCAAACTCAAGGAGCCCTTTAGGCATATGGTGAACATCTCATACTTCATTAATTTGCTTGCAAAGGTATCTTTGCAAATGGAATGGACTATTCTAATTGCCATTTGTAGGATTGTGTCATTCTGTTTTATAGGAGACACTTACTGGAATATATAAGCTCAGATACCGCTGCTCTGGGGAATGCTCATACCCCATGAAACACAGACATCACATGCATGTACACACATGCTGAATGCACACTTTGGCATCTTAGGGACAAATTAACACCATGCTCTTCTAACAAATAGCCACACTGATTATCCCAAGAATAAATCCAATTCAAACTGAGAACATCATATTTTCTATTCCCCAAATATATAGAAATGGTGCTCTGAAATTCTAGCTGATAAGCCTTCCTTGGACATGTAAATATGTTGTTCTCTTTTGTCATGGGCACTTACTGCTTTGTTTAAAGAAACATAAAAAGATACTCAATAATGAAAGAGGAGGGAATTGAAAGGACTTGAAGGAAAATGAAAGATATAAACTAAGGTATTCCCTGACAGACTGTGATGTAGAAAATCTTCCTTGGTTTTGATGGTATTCTAAGCCCAGTTATATAGCCTTGAAACCCAGAAAAACTAATAAAAGAAAAAAAAGCAAGTCAGCCAAAAGACAAATGTAGTGATATATTTTTACAGTGATAAGACACTTAACAGATTGAAAATTCCAAAAGTAAAATGATCAATGGGAATAAGCAAACATTTCACAATAGAAAAAAATATAAACAAATAAAAAAAAGTTGGGATTTTTTTTTTGGGTGAAGCATCTGAAGTGTTTTTAAATGATATTAAATGCAAAAGTTTTGGAATCAAATAAACCTGACTTAGAATTTCAGATGTGCAATATAGTAGGTGGTAAATTTTGAGCCTTAAGATTTTGACCTATATAGTAGGCATTATGGCATCCATCCTTCTATGACATTTAGCAGACATAATCAATACATGTGAAAACCTCAGCATCATTCTATTCTCTTGGTAAAGAATTGATTATCACTGCTAATGAGATAAGACACATTTTTCTACTAACTCTCAAATACCTCATTATTTCTGCCTCTCTCAAATTCTATTCTAAAGCCCTATTTTAGTTTCTCAGGGTACCTTCTAGCAATAGCATACTAGAAATGATTCTGGATTATGAAAACAATAAAGGCAAACTATGGTCCAGTGGAAAGAAATATACCTTCCAAATGATGACAGAAGGTAATGCAATTTCAAAGATAGATCTAACCACAAAAGGACAAAAGGCACAATAAGGAATACAGATGTGAAAGACAGGTGGCAATAAGTATAAAAAGATAATCTATTAACTCAATGGAAGCAGTAATTTCTAAGTTTGAAAAACAATGAAAGAACATAAAATATAACACTGAAAGATGTTCACACACACAGTCCCCCAAACATGTCTATACAGACATAGTACAACCAAATGACAAATAACAAAGTTGGAGAAAAATCTGCAGTTCTTTGAAAGATTATTTTTTAAAAAGAAGATAAAGAAGAAGATCAGGCCCTAGTATATAAAAGTAATGAATTGAATAAAAAATTCACAATGGGGAGAGTAAATGACAAATTTTAATTAATTTCACCTATAAAAGATTAATTGCCAAGTAAATGTTATATTATATCCCATTCAACCCTTAAATCAAAATAACCTTTTTAGGTGAATACCCAATGTAAGAGAATTTGTCTTGAGAATTGTTGATGCAAGGAAATGTCTAACTCAATTGGATATTTGCCAGCATTTCAGACACTTACTTAATATACCTCATGTGAAATGTTAAAGCAATGCCTCACTTCACTGCACATTCTGCCACTGCTAATATTCCATGTCCCTATTCCCATTTAACTGCAAAGTTCCTTCTGCAGATATTCTGCTTTTCCTGGAACTGCTGTACCCCTGCAATTCCCTTTTCTACTTAGGCTTCCATTCCCATCTCTTATTCATCCAAAATAAGCCCTGCATTGCTGACTCAAATTGACACTGCCTTTTAAAAATAATAATAAAAGCTTTTATTAACTGAGCAAGTGGGAATACAAGTACAAGTATTTCTCAGTTCTGGGCTAGGCTGGATTGGCTTCCAGATGAGCTCAGGTAAAAAGTTTTGGCTTCTATCCACCCCAACTCTTCCCTGCAGTATCTACTGGGCTCTCTGACTCACCTATATGGAATCTGTAAAAACTTCTTTCTGAGGAAGTACAAATTCCTCCTTGGAAGGTTGGTGATAGTGAATGAAGCTCTATCCCCAAACAAGACAGCAGGAAAGAGTCAGGCATCAGTCCCCAAACCAAACTTAGGACCCTGAAAAGATACAACTATATGCTGCCTAGTCCAAGTATACACAAGATAAAAGGTAGCAGAAAGGGAAATATTTATAGCTTCACTGTATTTTCTCATTAGGTACCTTTCCCTCTTGTCACTCCAATCACTGAACAATCATTTCCCTGTGGAACCCTGGTCTGGACAGAATGAAAGGTTTTCTTACTTATTCTCTGTTCTCCAAACACCAGGCTATGAGTCAGGGGAATCCAGGTTTTATTGCTCCTCATCCAAGAACTCTCCTGTCTTCCATACTTCTAACCTGGTAACAACTTACCACATCCATTGACTTAAAATTTAATCCAAACTTAATGCTGGAGGTCTCATTCCAAAAGACTAGGTCTCTTTTTTTCTCCAAAGTACAGACATGGATTGAGAATACAGGCATAATAGTTGCCATCAGAAAATTACTATTCTCCTCTTCAACAAAGTAGAGAGCTGTACTCACTCACTGTAAAACCATGGATGCTACACCTTTTTAGTTCATTGTGCTATTCCAAAGCAATTGGGAATTATGCTTGTAACACAAATTAAGACCTGATTTATTCATTCATGTATAAATGATTGCTGTTTATACGAACTATATTTAGAGAGATTTATGTACCATGTACCTTATTGTGAATGTCTCATTTAATTTCCCCCCATATCCTTAAATGTTGCTCAATTAATTTACTTAATAGATCCAGTATAATTTATTTTTATAGACTAAAAAGAAAACTAATATATATATATATTAAATTTTATTGTAGAAGCATAAATACAACTGAAAATTTGTGTTTTATGCCTTCCAAGTATACAATATACTGGTAAAAATGAATTCAGAATATTTCACTATAATTAGCATACTTTAAGCAATAATTTTCCATTCCCCTTGCCTCAGTCACTTTGTAAACTGTAATCTATTATTTTTCTCTATGAATTTACTTCCTCTAAGTATTTCACATGAACAGGATCATAAACATTTCTCTTTTGTATATGTATTACCTCAACCAGCATGATGTCTTCAAGAATTTTTCATTTTGTTGCATGTAACAAATCTTCATTCCTTTTTTTTCCCCAAGAAATTTTATTGAGATGAAATTCACATATTATAAAAGTAAGCATTTTAAAATGAATAATTCAGTGGAATTTACTATATTCACAATGTAGTGCCACATCACCTCTACCTATTAATAGTTCCAAAACAAGAATGGAACCCTAATGTAAACATTGGATTATAGGTAATAATATTATTATAATTCATCAATTGTAACAAATGTACCACATTAGAGCTGGTATATGGGAAATCTTTATTTTCTGCATGATTTTTTGTAAATGTGTAACTTCTTGAAAAATAAAAGTGTAAAGACAACCTACATGGAAACTGTATAACTGATAAGTATCCATGTAGGTTGTCTTTACACTTTTTTTTTCAAGAAGTTAAATTTTCTACTCATCCCAATATGTATTTCCTTATTTCAAGACTGTATATCATCCATCTTTGTAACTGCAATTTTTATTAGTGATCTTGCATGGAATGCCTTTTTCCAACCTTTCACTTTTAACTTTGTCCTTTCTTGGGACACTGCTGACCCCTCATTTGGTAGTTTTCAAAATGTTTATTATAAATATTTCAACCATGCACAACAGTAGACAAATAGTAACATGTACACCACAATTTCAATGATGGTCTATAGCCTACCTTTCTGGGTTTAGTTATACTTCCATTTTTTGTTGTTTACTCTCTGCTTAACTATTTTAAACAAATCCAAGACATCTTTTAAATTCACACATAGATGTTTCAGTATGTTTTTCCAATAAATAGGGACTAATTTTCAAAATAATCTACCATTTGAACACCTAAGAAAATTATTTCTTAGTCTCATCTAACACCCAGACTGTGTTCAATTTTCTCTGTCTCAAAAAGTCTTTATACAACAGTATTGCACAAAGCATTGTCCAAACAGGTCCACACATTGTATTTGGTTGGTTGGTCTCTTAAACATTTTTTTCCCTAAAATATCTTAATTTTTTTGGCTGCCTTGGGTTTGAAGTCTCAGTCTGAATAAGCACAAATGAAATAGATGCTTTGTTAAAAATATTCATGTTTATTTGTTTCTATGGTAGAGATATAGTAAGGAGTGATTTAGAAGCCTATTTTGTTTTTACATTATTATTAACTAAATTCCATACTTTTTATATACTTCCTGTTTTTAGCTTATCTCCCTTTGTTCATTGCCCCTGCCTCTTTCCTATATCTTTGTAGTGAGAGCTAGACACTTGATGAGATTGTTTTGTTTGATGAAAGATTACTTCATAGGTAGTGCTCTGTTCCATTGATCCCATCAGTATCATGGTATCTCATTGCCCCCCCTTTGAGATACAAAATGGATCAATGTGTCAAGGGGGTGTCATACTGTTCCATCCATTTTAATATGCCCTATCAACCTTTCCTGTAATTGTTTTTAGCAGCTCTTGATCATCTTTACCTGAACCCTTTACTTGATTATTTACCTCCCAAGTTCTTTTAACTTATCCACAGTTGTCCTGGAGTACTTGCTAACTGACACAACATGGTTCATTTTAATTTTGCACATTTTGTTCCTTTTGACCTGGAACCAGTCATTTCCCCAAGGATTTCTGGAACCTTTTAGAAGAAATAGTATTTAGAGACCACTATTTGGACATTAAACTTGCTCATTGTTAAGGGCTGTCATTATATCTAGGCTTTTTCAGTGGCTATAGCTGGGAAATATTTTTTAGAAGGAGAAAAGTCATGAATTCATTTTAGTATTTCTAATTAAAATGAAAGATTACAGGGTTCATATTTCTCTGGTTTTATATTTACCTCTGTGTTGTGTTTTGAGATACATACCCCAGAAAGTCACATACTTAAAGTTATCCATTCCTGTGGATGTGAACTCAGTATAAATAAGACCTTTTGATGAAGTAATTTCAGTTATGGTGTGACCCAACTGAATCATGACTGATCTTAAAATTCTATTACTGAAGGCCCCACAGGGAAGGTCAAGAGATAAAGATACAGGTACACAGCCAGAAGCTGTAAGTCAACAGAATCCAGAGAAGTCAGGAGAGGCTGCCATGTACATTGCCATGTGTTAGAAAAGCAAAGGACTAATGATCTCTGGCAGTCAGCCCCAGAAAACCAGTATTTTGAGAGAAAACATTCTCTTGAGGACATTTTGATATTGGACTTCTCCTAGCCTCAAAAGGATGACCCAATAAGTTCCTGCTGTTCAAGCCAAAAATTTAAAAATTATATATTGATATGGCGTTCATGCTGAGATAATATTTATTGAATCGTGGGACAAATAGATTGGTGGGTGGGTAAGTCTACACAGATGTCTGGACCTGAAAAATACAAATATAGTCTATTAGTGAAAGCCTTTGACCTGGAAAAGAACTTCAAAATCATTGACTAAAATGACCACACATCCTATTGTTAGCACTGATTAGGCTTTTTATACATATTATGTCATTTAATTTTTTGTAACTCTGATGAAATAAGTATCATTTTTCCTTCATTACAGCTGAGGAAGGAAAGACTTACAGAAAGTAAGTAACTAGTTCAACATCACGGAGGTGGTGAAGAGGCAGACATAAGGTTCAAAGGGAGATTGTCTAAAGTGAGAACATTCCCTAAGGAGTCCATCACTCTCTACATTGTATTCATCCTAATGAAATATGATAGTAATAGTCAAGCCTCAAAGGATGCAGGAGAGGTTGTGAATTGAATTTGTGCTTCTGGACAGATGCTCCCAAAACAAGGAATGTTAGGTCTCAGGTGCATGCATCCCCAAAATGAACCAAAGAATAAAGACTCTTATGGGACAAGTCACCTTCATTTTTTAACTCACAGGTTTCATATTTTAACTTAACCTCTCCACCTCTGGGCATTTGTAATTTATTTGTCAATTGTTTTTTATTGGGACATTAGGTTTCCTGGATATTTTAATTGTGTTTCCATTCATTGTTAGTGAATCGGAACATATTTTTACATGGTCATTGTTGGAAGCACATTATTCTGCTTACCATACCATATGCCACATATTTGGCTAGAGAGATGTAATCTGTAGTCTGTTATATGAGTTATTAAGAAAACATGTAAGTTCTTATTTTATAAACAAAAAAAATGCAGAATTACAAATATGATGATAAACAAATAAGCCAAACAAATAAGAAAATGCATTGTATGATTCCATTTATTTAAATATCAGAAACACAAATAAAACTTTTGGTGTTAATATTCTGAATCTTGGTTTGCCTAAGGGTGGAATAGATGGCAGTAATTGGGCACAGAGGTTCTCACTGGCTGACCATGTTCTGTTTTTTTGTGGGCTTTGGTTACATGGATTAATTTCATGTGGTTTTTTTTTTTTTTTGTATAAAATTCATTGAGTTTATGGCACTTTTCTATATAGATATTATATGTCACAAAAGTGAATTTTGAAAAAGACTCATTCAGCACTTTTCTTTGTATGACATCCCTAAATCTCCTCCCAGTCTTTCTTAGTAGGATATGGATTAAGTGCCTGGAGGGGTAGCAGCTAGTCTGTGACCATGTGGATGAAAAACATATATTGAGTAATCTAAAAGGAGATAGAATTCTTAACAGTGTCATTGAGTTACCATAACGGTCCTGGACTCCATAATCCTAGACCTGTGAGATGTGGATAAATAAATTTCCCCAATTTTTAGCATCTCTTTTTAATCACCTATTGGTTATTTGCAGTTAATTTTCAACCTTAGCTATATAAAGTAGACACACTATTCTCATACATTTTAGTTGATTTTATTTTTTGTAAAATGGCCCCCTAATAAAAAAGTTGTGTAGAGATAAAAATTCTTGGATTCAACATTATTTTGTTATAATCAGACCTGTGATGTGGAACTTTATTTTTGATAACTACTGTGCATGAAGAAATGCCATGAGAAAGTAGAAAACATCCAGAAGAGAGCTACAAAAATAAGCAAACATCCAAGCCCTTGCCATATTAGAGGCAAAAACTCAATTGAGATATGTTTATAGGCATATGTGAGGGTGGTTAGGATAGGAAAGCTTTTTTACCTGCAAAGCAATATACCAGTGGTGACAGTCAGGAATCTGAGCTGTGACAAGGGTCCATTTCCCCCAAGATCATCATGTATACTGATAAATCCATGTATGTGATGGATAAAAGGGGAGGGTCTTCTTGCCTGCAGGACATCAGCCTAAGACTAATATATTTATTTACAAGGTATTGTAGTATCACCAGGACACTCTTGTCCATTAGCCTATGAATGTGATGGGCACATTCTCTGATGAGAAACCATCCAAAATAGGGTCCATGAAACAGCAGCATCAGTTTCACCTGGGACCACATCAGAAAGGCAGACATTAAGGTGTCATCCCACACCTGTTGAATTAAAATCTGTATTTTATACGATCAACTGGTGATTTGTTTGCACAGTAAAGCTTAGAAGCCAGTGGTCTTATGGACCTGGGAGTAAATAAGGCCAGAATTGATCAGAAGCAAGGAAGGGTAGAAGGAAGAAGAAGCTTTGAGAGAAAACAAAAATTCTTAGACATTACAATCATTGATAACCAGAAAAAGGATCATAGTAATTGAATATGTGTCTGTGTTTTTACAATTTCACATGTGGAGAGGAAATTGACTGTTTAAAATACCTAAAAAGTCTCCTTATGGGGCCATAGTAGAATAAAGATTGAGAAACATAAGCCTACAGATAGGGACTGAAAGAAGACTTGGTGACAGGTGAATCCCAGAAGACAGATCAAGACACAAACAAAAGAATCCCATTATGAAACTCTTATACCACTTAAGTCTCCAGCTCTGGTTGGGGTTTCTGGGTTCGCTACATTCTGTTATCTCTCAGCTCCTGCTCTGGGCTTGGCTCATTCCCAAATTCAGTGCCCCAAATACTTAGTTTGCCAGGCTGCTATGACAAAGAGCACATGCTGTGTTGGTTTAAACAATAAGAATTTATTGGCTTATGGGTTTATGGTCAGAAGTCCCCAATCAAGGCATGGGAGATATAATTTTTCTCCTCAGCTTCAGTAGCTTTGCTTGTGTCAGTTCTCTATTACATGGCAATGTCATGGTTTCCTCCTGATTGCTCCTCTGACTTCTGGCATTTCTAATGCCTCTACTAATAAGAATAAAAGATCACACTGATAATATTTGGTCTTATCCAAATAGGATCTTAGAAGATTCTATTCACATATGAGCCCACAACTTAATTGACAATATGTTTTCAAATGGCCCTATTTACAAGTGGACCTGCACTCAAAGGAACAAGTATTAAGTTTAAGAACATGTCTTTTGAGGATGTACACAATTTGGTCTACCACAGTCAACCTTCTTTACCCAAAAAAGATATGTTCTTCCTTCATGTAAAATTCATTCATGCAAAAGAAAACTAAATAAAATAAAAAAAAAAAATACACTCACCCTATCACTATATCCCAACAGCCTCACAAAATAATTTATGTGTGTATTCCATCTTGTAGGAAAATTCCTTTCCATCTGTGGGCCTGTGAAATCTAAGAAATAGATTCTCTGCTCCCAAAATAAAACAGGATTTTATTCTCTTTAATAAAACATTTCAATTCCAGAAGGAAAAATTGAAAGGATTACAGAGACTCCATGTCAGACCCAGGTCTGAAACTCACCAGTGTAATCTGCAAAATATTTCAGGTTGTGTCATTTGTGGGTTGATGCTTTATCCTCTGGGCCTGCTGGAGTGGAAACTCTACTTTTTCAAGTGCTCTTAACCTTAAAACCTGTTGCTTCTGTTTCCCTTGACAACCTTTAGTCATACAGGTTCCTTGCCTCATCAGTTGGGACCTCTAGTTGTGAAGTGTTGTTCTTTTTTGCCATCAATCCCCACTCTCTCCCATCATGCATTCTGAAAAGACATAAACCATGATGTTCCAGGAACATTATTGGTGAGAGTTGCTAATGGAAATTAAACAAATTCTCAACAACAGAATAGCGGGATACACAAATTTTAATATACTAACACAAAATATTACCATGAATCAATGACCATGGATGGTCTATAACTGTATCTAAAAATATGGATAAAGTCAGGGAAATAAGCTTACAAATAATAATATAAGTTACAATTTATTTATAAATATTTCACAAATAATCAAAATTAACATATAATTTAGAGTTAGGAGGGTAGTTTTCAAAATATTGGAAAGATATCTAGAAAAGAGCAGATGTGGAAAATTCTAAGATTGTGGTTTGCAGGGGTATTCATTTTATAAAAATTAAGCAAGCTGAAGATTTATAATATACTCTTCCATGTGAGTAATATTTTTGTTGAAAACTTATTTTTAATGTGAAGAGAGAGAAAGGAGATAACACATCTGATGATTTAGTAAATATATAGATTTTTCACTTATATACCCTTTAATTTTAGGATAAAATCTATAGAAAGGCAGACATTTTGCTTAAATAAATGGAAAGAGCCACATATTTTGTCAAATGAAATATGTGAAATGTTCATCCCAGTCCTGCACCCCAATGTATATATTCCATTGCATATGAACATCTAGATTTCTTACTTCACTGAGAAGATGATAATCATCAAATGCAATTCTTTCAGAGGTCCACAGTGATTCTGAGGTTAGAGGGAGGAAAGAATAGGAGTAAAATGAGGCATTTTGGGAACATTGGAATTGTTTTGCATGACATTGCAATGACAGATACAGGTCATTTGACATTTTTTTAAAACCTTTAAATTGTGTATTACAAAGTGCAAACTATAATCCACGGGTAGTAGCAATGCCTCATTATTTTTTCATCAATTGTAACAAAAGTACCTCATAAATAAAATATGTTATTAATAGGGGAAAATGTGATGGGGGATGGGGTATATGGGAATCTCCTATATTTTCCATTTTTATTGAGTTATTAAGTCAGTTTTAAATTTTTTGAGAAATTGTTAATTTTGAAATTATTTCCAATGTTTAGACTAGAACAAAGCACAGTTATACATTTTAATCAAGTTCCCTATTTGTTATAATTTTACCCACTTTCTTTTATCATTTTCTCTTTTTGAGGGTGGGGCACTGAGCACTGGAACGGACAGCAGATCCACCACCCCACTCCAGAGGCAAATCCTGCCATGTTAATCTCCTATATTTTCTTTGAAACTTTTCTGTATTATAAAACTTCTTTTTTAAAAAAAGTTAAAAAACACAATTCTTTTCTATGGTAGTATAAAGTATGATTTAAAATTTTTCTTAATCATATTTAAGGCTATATCTGAATTTAGGGCAAGTTCCTGTTCCATGAAAATATCAAAGCCTCTGGCTCTGAGGCTTCGAGACCTATAATGATAGGTACCTCCTATGCCCCAGAAGAAATAACACTTGAGTTCCCTCTTGAAGATTCTTTTCAGAGCCCCCATCATTTCCTTATTCCTCAGACAGTAGATAAAGTGGTTCAGCATGGGTGTGACCACAGTGTACATCACCAAGGCTGTTACAGTTGAGTGAACTTTTGGTGATGCCATGAAACTAAGATACACACCTAGGAGTATACCAAAGAATAAGGGAGACCACTGAGAGGTGAGAGGCAGAGTTGGAAAATGCTTTATACTTCCCCTGAACTGATGAGATTGTACATACAGAGGAAATAATCTTTGAATAAGAGAAAATGATACAAGTCAAGGGACCAAAACCCAGCATCCGAAGTGCAAAATATATCACTATTTCATTGAGGAAGTTGTCAAAACAAGAAAGTTGGATCATCAGGTCATGGTCACAGAAAAATTGGAGGAGTTCCAAGTGGTTACAAAAGGACAACCAAAACACCATTAAGCTTTGTAACAAGGAATGCAGGGAACTCATGGTCAAGGACCTCAGAACCAGAAGTCTACATATCTGTCATGGTTAGGAGGAAGTCATCTATGCCTGTAAAGAGCATGAAAAAGTATATATAAGTGAGACAATTCACATAGGTTATGACTCTTAACTTCATCTGTATGTTCACCAGCATATTTGGCATTTTAGTGATGGTTAAACAGATGTCTATAAAGGACAGGTTGGACAAGAAGAAGTACATGGGTGTGTGGAAATGGGAGTCAGTGATGGTGGCCAGAATGATGAGCATGTTGCCAAAGACAGTGGTTAGGTACATGGATCAAAAAAGTCCAAAGACAAAGGACTGCAATTCTAGTTCCTCTGAAAATCCCCAAAGGAGAAATTCTGAAATTCCTGTGTGATTTCCTGGCTCCATGTGCTTTATGTGACTAACTGGAAAGAGAAGAAAAACATGACTAATTTTCAAACAAACAGCCATTACTAACCTATCTATAATTTGTATGTTGGTGTCAGGAAATTAATTTATAGATTTGTTTGTGAAATCTAAACAAAGACTGCCAACTTTGATTAGCAATTGCTCCCCTACTTTCAATATTTTACCCAATCTGTCAAGCATTGTAAAAATTTTATGGAAATTATTTAATTCATTTGTGGAATGAATATTCAGTCCATCCATGCTGCCGTACTGACTAATCAATGTTTACTTGGCCAAAAAACTGGATACCATAACCCAGAGAAGTTGACACATGAAACTAATCAAAACAATTAAAATATAATACACACCATACACATCTCCTTAAATGATAATTGATTTCTAAATAATGTCAATAGCATAGACATACTTTTACCTGACATAATTCAACTGTCTTACATCCTACCAGAAATGTACTAACACTGTCATCAGAAGAGGATGCAAGAACTCAGGTAATATTAAATATTATCCTTTTTATCTTGAAACTTAAATACTATAAAATAAAATTAATACAATTTATTAAATATGTTTTATCAATACAGGAGAGAAAAAACAAAGATATTTACTTTTTGTGTATGTTTTTACAAGGAAAAAATAACTCCCTATTTTGCAACTGGTTGTTTGGTCCAGCTAATATTTAAAACTACCTCCTTTTTCCACCCATTCCTTATTCACTGTACCCTCCACAAGCACCTCAGCTGGTCATGGCCATTTGCCTGGTTTAGTGATCCAATTCTTCAATCCTGTCAGAGCTGGACTATTTGTAGTCTGCCTGGGATGAGTTGTTGCAGTTTTCCAATGACTTTAACCACAAGGCATGGTAGCTTTAAGAGATGCCCTATAATCATGATCATTCTCTGCAGCAAGTATATAGCTCCCTTCTTTGCCTGTTGATTCAGAGGCATGAGCACCCAAAGTGGTCCATTGGCTATCTTATCCTCCAGTTCAATGGAAACATTGTTGGGTCTCCTGGTGGGAACACTCTTTTGGAAAGAAGACATCTAGACCAGCAGAACAGAAGGTTGAAGATACAGGAAACAAAAGTTTTATGATGAGTTAAAAGTATTATATTGAGCAGTGCCACTCTCCTTTCTATACCTTATTTCCTGGACCCATGCATCCTGCTTATGGGAGAAACAGCACCATAGACTGGATGTTGATTTAGAGCTTCCTGAAGAACATTGCCCAGCACTGCAAGGTATTGCCATCCAGCTACCAGAATAATTGAGCCTTCCAAAGGCCATTCTAATATCCTATCAATCTACCTGCTTCAGGATGATGGGAAACTTGGTAAGACCAGCGAATTTCATGATCATATGCCCATTCCAATATTTCATTTGCTATGAAGCTAGGAGAAGTCCAAAATCAATTTATCAACAAGGCAGCACTTTGTCTTTGAAGACTGTAGAGTTCTAGGGCTGGCTGCAAGTTCTCTTTGGGTCCTTGGCTTTTCCCTCAAATGTCCATACTCATAATGATATTATCTCCTTTTTTTCTGGGTTTCATTGCCATCCAGATTTTTCCTGTAGTGTTCCCTCTGTGGTCTTCTCTATAAGGAATCTAGTAATAGTATTTAGACCCATTTTGATTCAGCAGGCTGCATTTTATATAAAAACAATACCTTCCAATGGTCCCATTTACTATGGAATCACACCCACAGGAATTGATTAAGATTAAAAACATGTTTTTCTGGGGTATATAATTCAACCTGCCACACTAGGTACCAGGGATGCATTAATTTCCACAAGTGATATCATGTATGGAACAGCACCTGCAATTGGAGACAGCACCTGGTAAACTTTATGATTATCTACTGTCATCCTCTGAGTTCCATCTGCTTTCTGTATAAGCAAAGTAAGAGAGTTGAAGGGGTGATGGTAGGAATCACCACTCTTGCATCCTTCAGGTCCTTGATGGTGGCACCGATCTCTGCAATCCCTCCAGGAACACAGTATAGTTTTGTTTCACTATTTTACTGGCCAACAGCAGTTCAAGTGGCTTCCACTTGGCCTTTCCTACCATAATAGCCCTAATTCCACAGGTCACTGAGCCATGTGAAGATTCTGCCTGTTGCTGAGTATGTCTATTTCCATTATACATTTTGGAACTAAGGAAATAACCACAGAATGGAATTGATAACCCACTGCAGTCACTGTAGAGACAGACTTGAGCTAAAACTCTATTGATGACCTGACTTCCAGTAGCCCCTACATTTACTAGGGGATCACAGTGACACTTTGGGTCTTGTGGAATTCACATCAGTTCTAAGACAGAGTCCAAGAATCTGCAAATGCCTGAATATTTTTGTATTGCCTACAAAAATATAAAATCACCTAGTTAAAAGGCTATTTGTATATTTGGGGATTGCTGAAAGATTAAAAGCATAAAATTGCTGGCAGTATAGCAGGCTCAATCAGCATGTCTCCTGGGCTTCACTTGTTTCAAGGAGTTCAGGGTCTGTAAGCTGACCCAAGTCTGGGAATTGATTGAGGGGCCATGATTTTGTGTGTGAGTGTGTCTGATTCATGTTAGGCTTTTTGTTCACTTATCCTAGAAACCCTTCTCCTTATACATATATCAAGTCAGAATCTAGTAGACTGTTCATTCATTTCTAGGTACACAAAGATCAACTAGCCAAAGCCACATGTTTGTGAGTCAGACTATTCTGATTACAGCTTTTACCTTGTTGTCCATCTGGGTAGTGACACCTACCTTATTTCTGGCAATTAAATGCTGCCACTTGACTTCTGCCAATCAGAATGCAATTTTCACTATGTTTTTTCCAATGTCTGGGATAGCAATTTCCACACTAATTTCTGATATACTGAAGAAAGTGACCCACAACAGATTCTAGGGTAACGGATGTTGGAGATGCTCTCATAATTTATTCCTAACAGTTGTAGTGAAATATCTGTCCTCTGGATATTCCTTAGGTGCATGAGCAGGTCTTACATGATGAATCTACTCCAACAGTCTAATCACTCTAAGTCTTTGGTTCCAAGCATCTACATTATACCAAGCTAGTTCTTGTATTTAAATGTCACTTAATGTAGGCTACTGTTTGGTCAATGCATCCGCCAACAAAGTGAACAAACTGATACAGCCCTTCTAACCCATCCAGTTACATAGTTCATTCCAGAACCTCTGCTTCCATATCAATAAATTCAACCTGATAGAAATTTTGTTCCTGTCCCCATTATCTCACATGCTTCATATCCATTCCCACATATTTTTGCCTGAATTCTGTCTGTACATTTGAAAACTCATGCTTTTCTTTTGGAGTGCAGCATACCTACCCATAGGTTGCACTTTATACCTCAACTTTTGGGGCCTGTTTGAACTTCGTGGTAGTTATAGTTGTGGAATAAAAGAGGGGCAATGGGGGTGGGTCATAAGAGGAATTAGCTGTGTCTTGAAAGCCAACTACTGGTGAAGCAGGGTTAATCTCCTCAGCTGGGAATGGGATGTCAGATTCATCAGGGCAGACTGGAGGTGAGATACCTGATTCCTCAGAGCAGAACATTATGGGTCTATCTGGAAAAAAAACTGAGCAGAATCTAGGGTTTCAATATCCCCATCTTCATTATTGTTATATTTCTGGCCTCCTTCCAATTTTCAGGATCCCATTACTTCCTGCTGCTCTCTTTATCAGCGGACACCCTGCAAACAGTTAACTCATTTTGCATTGCAATTTGGCCACTCATTCAATAATACTATGCAGCTGATTTTCAGAAATCTCAAGCTTTCCTTCAGAGGACACATAGCAACTTTCATGTACTTCAGGTGGTGCTTAAGATGCAAATTTGAAGCCCTGAGCTCAATCTTTAACAATTATGTTTAATAACAACCAGATTTTATTATTTTTAAGTTCACAAATCTCAGTTAAAATATGAAATACCCTGTCACCCAAGGCTTGCCTCCCATGAGCATTTGAGTAACAGTATCCAATGGTGTTATTTCATGAATCTCTATGGCAATTTCATGCCATAGTCTATCAATGTTTTCTTGATCATTGGAAATAGAGTAATTAGACCTGCTTAATCAAATCAGCTGAGAGAAACATTGTTAAAACCTCAGAGCAAACTCAGAAATTTTATCCTTAAGATACTGTTTCTCAAATAGCATTCCTGGTATCAAAGCTCTATTAGGATTCCCAAGAAAAGTAGAACCATATAATGTGTGTGTGTTTATTTATATACAAATTGGCTTATACAACTATAGGGATTGGCAAACCCAAATTCTTTAGAGCGGACCACAAATTAGAAAGTTGATTAAGGTGACTTCAGATTCCCAAGAGAAGCTGTCTGTCTGAAATAGAGATAGAAATTCTTCTCTCTGACTGCTGAAATCCAGAGTTCTCCCTTGAAGGCCCCCAACTGATTGGATGGGGATACTCCTCTACTTACTGAAGACAATCTCTTTTTGATAGTAGATTCAATCAACCCAAGAAATGAAATGGAACCACTCCTGTTTCCATGGGTAGATTTGTGTCCATACTCTGTATTACCGAAGAGAGTTATTAGAATTTATGAATTAAATATCCCTGGTCTGATGAGTGTGCAAAAAACTAAATATGCATATACCCAGTCAAAGAGACACACACACACAGGCACACATGCAAGGAGATACACACAACTAAATGCAAAGACAGATACACACAGACATACTTACACATAAACATACACAGGGATGGACACACATTGAAATACAAAAAAAAAAAAAAGAAGCACATGCTAAGTGACACACATGCAGATATGCAGAAACACATACATATGCAAGCACACTCAGATATGCA
This sequence comes from Tolypeutes matacus, assembly GCA_026826555.1. NCBI lineage: Eukaryota > Metazoa > Chordata > Mammalia > Cingulata > Chlamyphoridae > Tolypeutes > Tolypeutes matacus. The sequence continues at coordinate 212,119 of JAKSZT010001663.1, forward strand.
CACACATTCAAATACATGTATACACAGAAAGAAAGGACATGCGGTCACAGACACGCATGCAAAGAGACACACACAATGAAAGACATGCACAGAAATACACAAACACACAGATAAAGACAGACAGTCATGCACACACAGATACAAACACACAAACAGAGACATACACAGAGAAAGAGACACACACAAACACCACAAAATGATACCCTGGTACCATGTTGACTGCATGGTATTCTCACCTCCAGAAAAGTTGAATTGGTCATGATTTAGTACAGTTCAAGCTGCCATCATATTATTTCCTCAAATTACTTTAAATGTACCCAGAACATCCAGCTCATGAGGTTCCTTGCATATGAAAACTAGGGCTTTATTTTGGTATGACAATTTTCTGCCCTGGGTTTAAAGAAACATAAGAGTCTGCTACATAAGAGGAGAGAGAGAAATGCAAAGTACCTGATGAAAAAGAAAAATTATAATCTCAAATCACCACTGTGATAAAGAAATTTCCTTGGTTCTGGTGGGATTCCAGCCTTGATAATATACCATGATACCCGGAAAATCTAATAAAAGAGCAAAACGTTTAATCTAAAAAGTAGTGATATTTCATGGTGTCAAGACACAATACATATTGTACAAACCAAGAGTAAATTGAGCAAAGTAAAAAAAAAAAAAAACAATTTTTCACAAAAGGAAATATAATAAGTATGACAAATGTTGGAAAATTTTCTGAGATGTGGTAGAAGAATTTTAAGAGATATTAAATGCAAAAAAAATTAGAAACATACAAAATTGATTTTGGAGCTCATATCTACCATTAAAGTAACTGTTTAAATTTGATAGGAACCAAACTATTTAAATTCTTAATACCATCACCTATATAGGAATGATTTTGGTATCCATCCTCATGAAATAGTGAAGATGAGAAATCAATATCTCTAAAATGCTTTGCGTGGTTCCTTCCTGTAAATGTATGAATTGCTATCATGGGTAGTGAAATTTCTTTTCTTCTGCCTCTCAAATGTCTCATTCTTTCCAAATAAGTCCCCAATAAAACATCCTTATGTCAGTTCCTTAGGAATCCTCCCAATAATCACAGATTGTGCACCCCTCTAGATTATAGAGCAGAAAAAGGTGACTTGTTTCAAATGATTTGAAAAAAAATGCTTTGAGGTGATGGCAGGTGATGCAATAATAGAAATAGATCTAACCAAAAATGACAAAATGTACAATAAAAGAAACAGGGTATGAAACCTAGAGGGCAATACATATAAAACATTGATCATTTTTAATGATTAATGCAATATGTATAAAATATTAATCATTATTAATCATTAAGTCAAAGGAAGCAGCTTTCTAAGTTTGAAAGGCAAGAAAGAAAAATAAATGTGACACTGAAAGATTGATTTGAACACACAAAATCTAGACTTTCACACAATGCTCCAAAGTCCTTCTACACATACATAAAAGAACTAAAAAGCAAGCAGCTAAGATATTAAAGAAAGAAAGAAAAGGAAAAGGAAATTCCAGAGTTCTATATTTGAAAGATGGCAATCAAAGCTATAATTGAAACACTCAGGCCCCAGTATACAGACTAAGAGTGAATAAAAATTATCTGCAATGGAAAAATTAAATGGCTAAAAAATTCATATTAATGTAACCAAACCAATAAAGGAATGATTGACAAGTAAAGTTTATAGCTATATCCATTAGATATAAAACTATGGAAACCATGGATGCTATATCTGACAGGTATTAAATAAAACTGACCTTTTCCCATGTAATAATGACTGTGGGAGTGTTTGTCCCTGGAAATACTGAGCAAGGTAAAATCCACATCCACTAGACAGGACCTTTGCCATCAATTGAGAAACATGCTCAAATATTGTGCTCTTCGGAAAAAGCCCTCACTTCTACACATTCCTCCATTGCTAATAACCCATTTTTTCCCTACTCCTATTTAGTACAAGTATCCATGGACAGATGTTCTGCTTTTTCTGGAACCACTTTATCTCATTCATCTCTGCTTCTAGTTGTCCTTCCAAACCAATCACTAATTGACTAGCACCCCTATGTAACTGAGTCAATGGACACATCCTTTTCAAACATAATAAATATATATAATCATGAATTATACTAGCAGGGAAAACAAGTGCAATGATTTCTCACCTCCAGGATAGGCTGCACTACCTCTCAGATGAACTCAGGGTAAAGCTCTTGGCTTCCTTTTTCCCTGAACATTTTTTCCTGCAAATTTTGTTGAACATACAGACTCACTGGGATTTTGTCTCTGAGAAGGTCTTCGTGTGGAAGTAAAAAGTACTTCCCAGGTGTTAGGTGAAGGAATTGAAGCCCTTTCACCATCAAGACTGCAGGAAGGAGTCTGGCACCAGTTCCCCAGCCATAATTGGGTTTCCCAAGGAAACCAGCATGTCCCATCCAACCCAGGTTTGCCCAGGATGAGAGAAAGCAGCAGGGGAGTTATCTACAGTTTAGTTATAGCAGGTCATTAGCATATTTCCTTGTGATGACATCATTTTCCTCTGGCACAATGGTTTGACAGAACGGAATTTTTTATGATTGATTCTATTTTCCCAGTAGTCAAGGTTCTTAGTCTAGGGAATCCCATTTCTATGATTTCTCCTCCATGAACATGCCTGTCTTCCACAAATGTCACCTCCTAGCAAATACCGCATGCATTGTCTTAAAAGTGCTCCAAAGTTTAAGACTGGGATGCCAACTTGGTCTAGGTCCTTTAGATCTCCAAAGTTCTGACATGGGGTGAGGATACGGCCCTTGACATTACCTCTAGAACTTTACTTCTCTTCTCTTCAATAAAGAGGGCAACTGTATCCATTCGGTATAAAACCATGGAAACAATGGATGGTACACTCTTTTGATTGATGACACTTTACCAAAGCATTTAGGAAATTCATGCTTGTAATAAAAATTACCACTTCTCTTTTGGTCCCACATTTTTAACTTGTTTTTTTAAAGATATTTAGATTACATAAAGGTTACACAAAAAATATGAGGATTCCCATACGCCTCACCTCCCACACCTCCCACACCCTCACACATAAACATCCTTCATTAGTGTGGAACATTAATTTCAATTGATAAACATATCCTGGGGCTTTGCCATTAAGCATGGACCATAGTTTACATTGTAGGTCACACTATTTCCCACACAGTTCTGCACGTTATATGATAATATAAAATGGCCTATATCTGTCATTGCAATGTCACTCAGGACAATTCCCAAGTCCCAAACAAGCCCCTGTATTACAACTGCTTTTCCCTCTCCTTTCTCCCAGAGCCTCCAGTGTCCACTGGCTCCAAATCAATGTTGTAATTTCTTCCATAGCTTGAGTCACAATATGTCTATAGTAAAATACAAGTAAGTCCATTCTAGTCCATAGCTCTTCCCCCTATCCTGAGGAGTCTGGAATGGTGCTGTCCACTCCACCTGCAACTGAGAGGGAGCTTATAACCCATGGGGAGGTAGATGGGATTATCCTGCCTGCAGCTGCAGACTCTCTCCTTTCCCTGGAATGGCCCTTGTCCATCACCATCTTTCTGCCAGTTGTCCTGGGTGAGTCCAGGGAGCTGTAGGGTAGGAGTTGCTCCTCCGTTGTGGTTCCAGGCCCAGCTTGCACATGGACAGCCCAAAGACTCAAATCTCTGGATGTACACTTACAAACTCCAGCACCAAGTATAGGTTTGAATAAAAGTGACAGATGAGCCATGTGCAGGGAAGAAATAGTTGAGTCCAACTCTGTCACTCTCAGGAGCACAAACTCCAAAGTAGGGCCCACTGGAAAGGTACCAAACCCCGGAGCTATACACCCTGACATAGGACCTGGGTGTCTCCAGAGCCCTCAGGAGTCCCACTATTTGGGGTGATATCCACTTTGGAGTTCAATGAGATCCTGCTGAGGAGTGCATAAGCGTCACCTCTGGGATGACCTCCCAACTCATTTTGAAGTCTTTTAGGCATACAAACTTATTTGTCTTTACTTTTCCCCTATTTTATTCAAGGTCTTTTTCCTTTTGCATTGCCCATTGGTCTTGGTAGCAATCCCTCAGTGCCAGGGAAGTTCCTTTTAAAAATTTTTGTTCATTATAAGAAATGTATTTAGCACTTCTTGCACACCATGGCCTGAGTCTACCACCATGATTGGATTGTCTCATTTATTTTCCTGTATATCCTTGTGTGGTGCTCAATTTATTTCATTAAGAGATCTATTAATATTTCCATAAATTGAAAACTAAACAAAAAATAAAAACCTTTATATATTTTGAAAAGTTTACACTATAGTAACATAAGTAAAATTCAAAATTTATATTTTAAAATATTTTCAGGTATGTAATCTACTGGTGATGTTTATATGCACAACGTGGCAAAAATCAACATCATTTACCTAAACTGTTTCATCACTTCAGACAGAAACTTTGTACATATTGTGCAATAATCATTCCACACCTCTGTGCCTGGTAACATAATTTACTATCCACCTCTATGTATTTCATATAAGCAAGAACATACCATTTGTGTTTTTTCATGCCTGGCTTTTTCCTTTCAACATGATGTAGTCAATGATTTTCCATCTTGTAGTATGCATCAGAAGCTGCTGAATAATATTTCATTTAGTGTACAAATTGCCTGGGACAAAGAGAAGATCTTTGGGGACTACAGTTGCTCTGTTCTGGTTTTGAATCTGTTTCAATGGATTATATAGTTTTTAAAATTCACTCAGCTTGTGATATAGAACTTTCTCTTATATGTGTTATAATGAAAAGTAGGAATTTTTAAAAGTCTTACCTTGCACATTGCTTTGTACTCCAACTTTGATTTCCATTCTTCCTGAATATGATATGGCTTTCATATGTATAAGTGCAGCAGCTATTCAAAAATAAAAGGATATGGGAGCAGGTGTGGCTCAGTGGTTGAGCAATTGCTTCCCATGGTAAGGTCTTCAGTTTAATCCCTACTATCTCCTAAAATATAAATAAGTACATAAATAAATTATAAAAATAAAAGGAGATTTAAAAACTGAACAACTTTCCTGAGATGTCATACCATCTCTAGGCAAACTTTAGACGTGAGATGTATGGTTAAACAAACCAAAATGTCTTTATGTCACTTTTTTGGTGGGTTTTCTATTACCAGCAACTGAATCTACCCATAACTCGATTCCCTGTTCTTGATACATTTTAGAATTATTGTAATATTTTTCACTAAGAAATGAGCTCCTGGGGGATAAAAAATTAGATGTCATGTGTATTTTGTAATAGTCACACAATGATATTGTACTTTATTCTTTGATGACCTCTTAACATGAAGAAATGGCTTGTTGAATTATGATGCTTGTTCCAAAGCAGATCTACTAGAATAAGGCAAAATCTGAGACCATGCCATAGGGAAACCACAGAAGAAAACTCATTGTGTTATTATGCATAAGATAGAACTAAGTGGTCATGAAACTTTCAAAGGTAGCTGGGATAGACCATTGATCAGTTCATGAGGTCCCTGCTGATAATCCTGGAGTCCCAAGTTTCCCCATGTCTCTTCAACCCTCTTGCTCAGTTAGGGGGCCATGTCCTGTCAAATGACTGCACCGAATACCTCTAAGTCCTTCTTTTTTCCCAGTGTGTGTGTCTGTTATTTATTTGCATTTCAAATGTAAACTAAGACTGGCTTCTTTATTTCTCCATGCAGAGGAGCTGCTGCTGCTGCATTCTGCCCAGTGAACACACTTAGACCAGTCTTTGAACAGAGAGAGCTGCAGAAGATCACCAAGTGGTGGCAGATAAAGGAAGTGCATGTGAGGGAATTAAAAGTAAACATGTAAGAGAGGTTTCTTCTGACCTTTACAACCTCCCTCCCCAAGGCCCTTGGAAATGGGTCTGAACCCATTACTGGGTCTAGGGCCCAGATTTGAGGACTTAACAGACAATCCTAAAGACCCAGAGCAGGTTGAAAAAGGAATAAAAAAATAGCAGTAACCCACAGCCTCCCATCACTAAATCCCTATGAAAGAGAAAGAAATTAAACTTCAGAATAAACTCACCATTATAATCAGATGTGTAGACATCAGCTAAAAACTATGAGCAATACTGAGAAGGTAGAAGAAATGACCCAAGCATAGGAATATATATCATAACACAGATGAGACACAGGATTAGAGACAACTATTTAATGAGATTCATCCAAGTTTCCAAAATCAAATGTGACCTGAACAGAGCAATACTTTATGATATCAAGGACAGAACCTCAAAGACTTCCCCATGGAGCAGTCCCTCCACCATCTCCCAAGATCAGGCTACAAAGCATTTGGCCACTGTGAAAGAAAACCAAATAATTGGAAGGAATGCCAGTTGTCTTGTCCAAGTTCACTTTGGACTAGCCAATTCCAGAAAAGCCCATATATGTAAGAGAGTCCAGCTAGAACAAGCAGAAACTTGCTAGCTGACTGCAAACCCTTGAAGAGCTCTGCAGTGAACAACACAACTCAATACAATACACTCAGCTGCATTATCTTACACTTTTGTGGGGATTGCTTTATATTGTGCTGTAGCTAAATGAAGCAATAATTATTGTGAGTCGAATTGAGGGCATCAAGAAAAATTGGTGGTGTGGGGGGGAGATAAATAAAATAATAAAATAAATCTTTGAAAAAAGAACAATTGACTAATTCTTACTTTTAGTATTTGTTCAGATATTGCAAGAGAGCATTCATGATCATTCTGTTATTCAAGATCACTTTGGATAACTAACAATTAAATGTGACTACATTTGAGAGTACCTTCCACATTAACAGGTGTTAGGCCATGCAATTTATGGAGGAATACCTCATCACCTTACTTAAAACCTTCCATTCTAAGAGGAACTATTACACAGAATTTCAAGCTTTTTATATGTTATCCTTTGATCCTGAACATTAAGTGTTGTTTTGAACATAAATGACAAAAAATGGGTAACAGAGCTAATAAATAGACTGTTCATAGATATGATCTTTATTTTATATGACAAAATGTGGAAAAGAGACTGGGTTTCATGTAGGAGAAGATAAAGCATCTTATAATTTGTCAACAAAATAAAATAGAACATGCCATCCAGTCCTGCACCCATTGCACAAATGCCTAGAAATATGAATGCCAAAAATTCTGACTTAATGTGTAGATATAAATTGTCCAAAACAATTCATTACTTTTGTAATACAATGTATGGTTGAATGTTTTACTTCAGCATATTCAAGTTTCATATCTGCTGAAGGTAGGTTTTGGGTCCATGGAATGTCTATAGAGTCACAATTTCAGTTCTAAGGATTAGGGTCCTGCAATCACAGGCAATTATTTCAGCCCCAGGAAAAGTCACCCTTGTATGGATTCCCCATAAGAAATCTTCCCAGAGGCCCTTTATGTCTTTATTCATCAAACTGTATATGATGAGGTTCAGCATGGATGTTTCCATGGGGTATATCACCAAGGAACTTGTATATGCATAGAAAAGAATTCATGAACTCACCTTTACTCACACAGAAAAATATGGAAACAAGTGAATAGTAAGACATAAAATTTGAAAATGCTTCATTCTTCCCCAAAGCTGATGAGATTACACATATGGATGACACAATCTTGCAATAATAGTAAAGGATCCCAGTGAATGGAACACCAGGCGTAAGGTTAGCTGTAAAGTACACCACTGTATCATTGATGAAAGTGTCAGAACATGCATGTTGAGCCAACTGACTAAAGTAAAAAAAGTGGTGCATTTCCAAGTATGTATAAAAGGACAATGACAGCAACTTTAATCTTTGTATTGAATAGTACAGCATACACACAACCCAAGATATCAAAACAAAAAGCATACTTAAATGTATATGATAGGCAGAAAATCCTTCTCAAATGTTGAGTAAATGTTACTTAGAGAGATCAATGCCTGGTGAAGGTCAGAGCCGTGGAGAAAAAATACAGTGTGGAAGGGGCCCCAAGGGAGTGGATAAACAAATATGCCATCCAAGGTCCTCCCAAGAAACCAAAATTGGCAGGAAAGAAGTTCATTTCTATTTTGGCCACTTCACACATGGGAACCAAATTGCTCAGATATTACACTAAGAATGTGATGATTACTTTAATGGTCATCTGGGAAAATAAAATTTTTAGGACCCAGAAATGGTAAATGTGGCCAATCCTCTTCCCACCTACAGCTTAAGAGTACAAGAAGAAGAGAATTTTACTGTGCTCCTACAGAGAATGCCTGATACCACCTCCTCTTTCTTTGAAGCTGAGTTGATACTCCATCACTCTGGAGCGAAAGACTCAGGGAAAAAGAAGCTCAAAGAAGGCCATCTAAGCATCTCCTGTAACTGGTATGGAGACAGGCAAAGCTCTCAGAACATGATCTCTGATGGGAGAAGCTGATTTAACACAATGGTGAGTTCATCCACTTAACAATTGCACACAGTTGTGCAGCCCCCGCTACCATCTCCTCTACCTCTCTGGTCTAGAAGATAATAATAAGTGTTTCTCTTTATGAAAACTGGTCTTCTCTTCAGTCTCAGCATCTATCAAATGTTTCTTATCCAGCTATCTTAGATATTTTTCTGTAGTCGTTAAATGTGCCTTCATTCTACCCACTCAGGGATCCTCTTGTATCGATTATCTATAAAATCTCTCTCACTCATTAATTCATTTGCTCAAGAAATATTTACTGGAACCCAGTGAAATCAACACTTGCAAACTTCTCACACCTCTTCTAACATTCAGTTACTTAATATTCTGCTGCTCCAGTCTCCACTTTTATAATGGGAATAATGGTGCTTATGAGAACTAAATTACTGAAGTGTGTAAAACCTCCTGAGCATCTATAAATGCTCGTTAATTAAAACTTTAAACTACTGTAAATAAATTATCATTTGTTGAATAGAAACAATGTTGATGAGAACAAAATGAGCTAATGTATATCGAACACAGTACAGGGCTTGCCTCATGGTGATGTGAATAGGTTATAGCTATTTTACTCTCATTTATTGCATATTTAGAGATTTCCATTCCCTATTTCAGGAGTTTAATATTCTTGTTAATATTTGTAATTATTCTGCTCTCTTTTCTAAAAGACTTTAACAGTATATCTGAATATAAATGCATTTTCTCTTGCACCCACATATTTATGATTTTCTAATAATGAGAAGAATGTTGTGAATAGCGTAAAAAAGGGGTCTCATAATGGTGAAAATATTCTGGAATTAGATAGATATAATGATAGCACAATATTGTGAATGTCCAAATTACCACTGAATTGCACACTTCAAAATGGCTACTGACTTTTACACACTTGCTGAGTATCAGCTATCCTCCTAGAATGCTGCTCATTAAAAATAAGTATTCAGGTGCCAGCATGTCACCTGCGAATTTTGAAATGTCACCTTTCCAGTACTTATAGCTTTTGTTTCTTTTTCTCATTGCATTGCACTAGTGGGATATACCAGTATGCTGTTAAATCATATTACCATCCCAGTCCCCTCAGGATTGGGGGGAGAACTATGGGCTAGAGTGGACTTGATGGTATTCTGTTGTACACATATGGTGATTCTAGCCATGGAAGAAATTATAACAATGAGGTGGAGCCAGTGGCCACTTGACACTTTTGGGGCACGGAGGGGATGAGTAGTTGAAATACAGGGGCTTCTTTGGGATTTGGAGGTTGTCCTGAGTACCGTTGTGGCAATGGATGTAGGCCATTTTAAATCAGCACACACCACTCAGAACTGTGTGGGAGAGAGTGTGGTCTATGATGTGAACTGTGGTCTATGGTTGGTGGCAAGGCCCCAGGATGTGTAAGTCCATTGAGGGTGGTGGGCCACACTTGTGGGAGATGTTTGTGTGGGACGTGGCGGGAGGTGTGGGGGGTGAGCAACATGGGAATCCCAGGGGGTTCTGTGTAATATTTTGGGTAATCTAAGCACCTCTTAAAATATATATATATAAAAGAAGTGGAAACAGAGAAAAAAAAAAATCCAGTCAATCTTAGTAGATCTTGGAGGTCATTTCCATTTCCCATGCTTAATAAATATTATTTTAAACCTTAAAAAAAAATCATATTAGTGTCATGGACTTGATTTCTTCTCCAATATTTGAGGGGAATTTTTCTATTGTTCCTGCCACAGGGCCCTGCAAGTTCATTTTGCGAGGGAAGTATTTCTTGTTTACTTAATTCCTGCCTTTAGTGATTTGTTTGTTTTTCTCTACCCTGAATAGACTTTGGGCACATGTATTTTCCAAAAAATGAGTTCGTTTACTAGAAATTTTAAATTTTTGACAAAGGGATACAAGTAAAATTATATTACCAAGTGTAGCGTTTTCTCACATCTGTGGTGATTTGCCCCAAACTTACTTTAATGATTTTCTGTTCAATCTCTCTTTATTTTTCCATGTGAATAGACTTCTGACTAATTTTCTCTATTTGCTGGCTTTTGCCAGAGAATTTCCCGTGAGATTCCTTCTTCATTTCTAGGATTTGACTTCCTTGTAATTCATTAACTATAGATTTTATCTTTATGATTTAATCCATTCTCCCTTGCCTGTGGTTGTTTTCTGTAAAATTTAACAACAGCATCATCAAAATTAAAGTTTTTATTTCTTGAGACTAGAATGCATTTGTGTTCATTTGCAGTATGAAAGATATACTGGAAGAAAATGAATTAAAAACCAAAATTAACATTACAAATTAAAAATCATTTTTAAAAAGTTAGTGTAGCTATTTGCAAATTTTTTACCTTGATTATTGGCAAATATAGGTTTATTTTTAAAAGGTCTGTTGTATAATTTTACTTCTACATTGCACAGCAGCAGAGCAATTATCCATTTATTGCAGTTTATGAAAGTGTTAGTTTTTCCCATCTGATAGAATTTTACATTCGTACATTTTAAAAGAGGAAAGGAATTTTAATTTTCTTCAGTGAAGATGACATCTTGTTTTAATTTCATTTTCATGCAAAAATAGTATGATGCAAAATTTTTCAAACATACCATTTGTACACCTCCTTTATGAGTTGATAATAGCCAATGACTTTTTATCCCCCCAAAAGAAATAAAATTTTTGTGTTTTATAATTAGGAATTTCAAATAGATTAATTTTTGCATTTATATTTTTCAGCATGGAATATTTTCTCAGTGAGTTTTTCTATATTAGTCTAATTTTTCATCTTTTGCTCTCTTATTCCAACCAAAGACTTCGTGTTCAAAATGACGAAGCCTTTCTAAGATTACATCTATCTATATAGAAATTCATATATCTATATATCCATCTATATTTTCTTCTAACAGATATTTCCACTTCTTCCACATTTGATTGAAATTTACTTGTGAAAATAGATATACAGTTTAACTTTAAGTATTTCTAAATAGTTAATTGAACACTTTTTCATAACTTTTAAAAACTCTCTAAGATAACTAAGCTAATATGACAAAAATTAATATCCTAAATCATGTTTCACACCAAATTAAATTTAAAAATTCAACTTTTATTCAATTTTCATTATTCTTAAAATTGTCTGAGATATCAAACAAATGCAGTAAGGTCTAAAATGAAAATGCCTATTAGAAATTATACAGAAGAGATATTATGTATGAAATATTTGAAGAAAGTAGATGGATTTGAGAATAATCCATACTATCATGATATGATAAATACCCAAAAATTCAAAAATTTCCTAATGTAATTAAAAATATCAGGCCTATGTGACAGAGAAGAATCTCATTCTTAATGACAATAAGTCTAAAATACTGGTAAAAAGAAATAATCCTTCTTTTCATAAACAACATTACAAGAATGTTTACCAAAATGGTCATTTTATTTCAAGAGGAAATTTCCTGTTCCTGAAATTGGAGCATGAATTTTTTAAAAAGCCAATTCTTTAGAAAAATAATTTACATCTTTAATGTAACCCTTATTGTGATTCCACTATCATCCCTCCTTATGGCTAGATGATTCTTAATTCATCTACAAGGATTAGCTGTGGCCAGGAATGAAATTATGATAGAATACTAGGTGACTTTCTCTATTCAACATTTAAATATATTATGAAGTTAGAAAATTAAAAATAAAGGCCATAGATTGTACAGCTTGCTCACTCTAAAAGCATAAAAATAATGAAATGATGATCATTTTAAGAAGCTGATCAAAGAAACACCAGAAATTTAGTCACTGATCACAAGACTTTTATTGATAGATCAAAGTACTAATATACTGATGAAAAAAGGGAAAACAACATGGCAAGGTGTCTATTTGGGAAACCTACTTTGCATATAACTTTCCTGCAAGCCTACAAATGACCTCAAAAAATTGTAATTAAAATTTAACAAATAATTATTTATCATTAAGAAAACCTAATCTAATAACGGTGGTATATAAATAGAATATGCCACTACCATATGGTGTAATATTTTTGATCTCATGGGCACTGGATGATATTAGAAAATGTTCATTGGATTCTCTTATGTGAAAAAAGACCAAATTTTCTTTAGTCCCATTTCTGTTTAATTTATATGCACAAAAACTGTTATGTTAATGAAATACAAACAATGATTAATCATTAGAGTGGAGATTAATTTTTGGCCATAAGATTGGCAAAAGCCCCAAAAATATATCATATACAAATGACTCAAAGGCAGTGTAAAGAAGCTTGGAAATTTTTAATGATTGGAAAAACCTGTCCTTGAGTTAGGGAATTTCTTGAACTGAAAGGCCATGCGTAGCCACATTTTATGATGGGAAGGTATGATTGCTTTGGGGTGCTAATCAAACAGGATAACATTGGATTCCGTGTAACAAATTAACCAAAATTTGTCAGAAAGGAGGAACAATTATTAAACAAAATGGATGGAAGCACGAGCTGCTCAGTTTTGGATATTGTTGTCTTGTGAGAATGCCTATTTGCTGTGATAGTTTTATTACTTTTCTCCTCATTCTGGGCAAATTCAGCCATCCAATGGAATCAGAACACAAAACAAGAGTTGTAAACTTTCTCCTCCTGGGACCTGCAGCCTCTCCTCTTTGATCTGTTCTTGTCCATGTATCTGGTCACCCTCATGGGGAACATGTTCATCAACCAGGCCACCATCTCACACTCCCACCTCCAGAAGCCCATGTACTTCTTTCTCTCCAAGCTGTCCTTACCTGATATCAGTTTCACCTCAAGTACCATCCCAAAAATATTGTTGAGCATCCAGACACAGAACAAAGTTATCAGTCATGCAGGCTGCTTCACCCAGATATTTTCTTTCTTTGTACTTGAATGCCTGGACAAATTCCTCATGATTGCAATGGCTTATGACTATTTTATGGCCATCTGGAATAAAATTAAGATGTAATAAGAAATGAAATTGGGATGCATATGACAACATGTATGAATCTTGAGGACATTTTGTTGAGTGAAATACGCCTGACACAAAAGGACAAATATTGTATCATCTCACGAATATAAAATAAGTACAATGAGTAAACTCATGGAAGTAAACTCTAGAGTATAGGTTACTAGGAGATAGAATGTGGGTTGGGAATGTGAGCCAAAGCTTAACATATGTAGAAGTATTATAAGGTTTATTGTAAAGTGTGGAAATTAATAAAGATAATGGCAACGCATTATAATGAGTATAACTAACATTGTTGATTTATAAATATGATTTTGGCTGGAAGGGCTGAAAGGGGTGGCCTATGGACATAAATGTCAGTTGAAAGGAAGCTAAAGGATAATCGGGAGTATAACAGTGATTTTGGTGATGAATGAAGAAGACTTTTTAAAGGATATTAAATGCAAATTATTTGGAGTCAGATAAACCTGGTTTTGAATCCTGTATGTACTATGTGTTTGCTGATAAAATTAAATAGGAAATGAACCATTCTAAATCTTAACATCTTCCCCTATGTAGTAGTAATAAGGCATCCATTCTCCTAAGAAGGTTGACAGACAATCAATCTATGTAGAAAGTTCCTCATTGTTGCCATCTGCTAGTAAATGGGTGGTTATCAAAGGTAATGAAATGAGACTGATTTGTCTTCTAGTTTTCAAATGTCTCATTCTTTCCACACCTCATGTCCTCAATTCTATGGTCCTATTACATTTCCCTATCACCTCTTCTGCCAATCATAGATTGAGCAACTTGCAAGCTCATACTCATATAGAGCCAGGAATCTTCTATATTATAAAGTTGTTGGTCAAATTCCATGACATGCATCCCCTACTGGACAATGACACATTCAACAGCTGCAAACACAAGCTCCACTCTCCATGGCTGACCTGCCAGCACCTCCTCTCACTGATACCTGCCCTCATCCACTCTGATTTCCAAAATATTAAACGTGGCAAGCACCTTTACCAGAAGTCCATAGTTGCCATATTCAGTGACTTCATATTTCTTCTTCCCTCTTCCTAGAGTCTCTGCAATAGTTCCACTTGATGTTTGTTTCACTCCTATTCCTTACAGAAACCTGTAATCCCCTTCAGGATAGTCTGGCATCATCTCCTTTTGAACCTTCGCTTATCTTCACAGGTGCACATAATTTGAATGGTGGGAACTATGGTTTCATGCTGCTTTTATTTAAATTTATGTGTTTTCTCTCTACCAAAAGTGGGTGCCTTGAAGGATAAAGCAATATTCTATATACTATTCTCCCAGACCTGTTCAGCTGGTGCCTGTTTATAACAATATCTGATTAAATATATATTTTGAGAATGAATGAAAGAATGTGGTTTCACAAAAATGTCAATGAAGGAAAAACTAAAAGAAGCAGAGAATTGCTAAAATATGTGCAGAAGACAGCCTAGAGGCATAGTTTGAGATTAGATCCTTATGTGGGTCAATACTTTATTTCATAAGAATTATAGAATAGAGTAAACTGTACTGTAAGAAATGTAAGAGTGCCTCATATATAGTAAGAGTATATTCAAAATAATTTCATGATCATTGTCACTCAACCATATGTCTATGACTGCCTTGCAGATCATAAGGTTAAATGTGTTTTTGACTTTGAGAAATGGTCAAAATTTTGAAAACCACTTGACTAAAGGCAAAATAGTTTCAAAAGAAGAGACATCCCTGCTATTGGGAAAAGGTCCTATGACTGGAAACCAAATAGAAGAGTGAGGTTGGAGATAGAACAGGAAGCCTGATAGAACAGGAAGCCAAGGCTCCTTCAGACTCAAGGCCTTGGACAGAGCAAGAGTCATTGCTACACCTGCCTTGTCATGGTCTCCAAACCACACCCTGATCTACTTGCTCTTCATGTGCTTGCCCTGTATTTATTGGATCACATTGGTTTCTCTTGGTTACATAGTGGATAAAGCATGGCCCTCAATAACTTTCTTATTCAATCATTTTTTATAACTATTCTAGGGCTTTGGGATTTGAGTTCCTGTTTTGACAACTCCAAAAGGCACAATCCAGTTCCAGTTATATTCTTTGTCCCATAAGCAAAGTACTTCACAGACCATAATATCTAATATCCTGGGAAAACCATGACCAGTGCTCTTGGTCTGATTTATCTTTGTTCATCCAAAGTTTCCTTGAGGACTTTAGGGTATTTGCACAATTATAATTGTACTCTCAGTTCTCCAGTACAATATATGATCCAAATGAACAGAGGCAACAACTACTTTGTCTTTTCTCTGTTCTCAAGAAGTTATGTAAATATCATTTAATTTTTCAAAAAACATACTTGAAGAATATGTGAATTTATAATATAAAAACATGGCCTGGAGAATCAAACCAAGTTAAATGTAATTATTTCAAAGGAATAGATTTAGCCAAAATTGATTGGAATGCATAAATCTAAATTCTCAAAGACATGGTGGAAAATAAAAATAATTTCATACTATTGATGGAGATTAATAATTAAATACATGAAGATCTGTAAATAAAGTAATATTCTAATACATTTTTTAGAAACTCATGGAAGCAGTGACAAAAGTTATCATTTCATCTCACATAAAGATCTATGGATTCAAATATGTTTGTGAATAGGAGTAATGTGAAAGTTAGTCAATTTGTAATAAAAAATACTTTCAATAAATGGCCTAGGGTGATTTAACTTTTAGAAATAAATCTGAACAAAATGAGAAAAGAGAGAATAAGTGTAAGAGGAATATAAAAACAGCATGACAATAAGTATAAAACTGATTTATTAATTGAAGTAACACAGAACATTCTGAGTTTCAAAAGCAATATGAGAAACACATATAAAACTGATAGATTGGACCAAAAAAAGTTTCTTACTTTTCATATAGTCCTACCCAATTACATTTACACAGACATAAAAGAACAAAATTGGGAACACTAAAATTGGCTGAAAACCTCCAATTTCTTTTTTGCAAGAGTGTAATTTTTAATAAAGAATTAAAACATTCAAAGTACACAAAACAAAAACCTGAACAATTTGTAGTAGAGAAAGTGAGTAGCTAATAAGCTAATGTATATTTAACCTAACTGATAAAGGAAACATTGTCAATTAAAGGTTTAATATACCCTTTTCCACAAATTATCCCTGTTCATGAACAGGAAGACTAAATATCATGAAGATATCTATCCCACTCAAACTGATTTACAGATTTAACATAATCCCAATAAAAATTGCCACAGCATTTTTTACTGAATTGGAAAAGCTAACTGTGAAATTTATTTGGAAGAGCAAGTAGCCCTGAATAGCTAAAGACACATTGAGATGGAAAAATGAAAGTGGAAGAATCACACTACCTGACATTAAAACATACTACAAATCTTCTGCGAACAAAATTGCATATTTTGACACAAAGATAGACATATTGACCAGTGGAACAAGACTGAGAGTTCTAATATAGATCCTCACGTGCAGTCAACTTATATTTGACAAGGCCATCAATATTACCAAACTGCGAGAGAATGACGTCTACAACAAATGGTGCTTGGGGAACTGGATATCCATATCCAAAATTATGAGAAAGGATCATCATCTCATGCCTTATACAAAAATTAACTCAAGATGGATCACATATCTAGATATAAGAGCCAAGATCATAAAGATCTAGGAAGATAATGTAGGGATATATATACAAGGCCTTGTAGTAGGAAATGATTTCATAAAGTTTACATCCAAAACCATGAGCAATGAAAGGAAAAGTAGATGAATGGAACCTCCTCAGAATTAAAAACTTGTGCACTTCAAAGGTGTTTGTCAAGAAAGTGAAAAGACAGCCTACTCAATGGGAGAAAATATTTGGTACCCATCTATCCAATAGGGGCCTAATATCTAGGACATATAAAGAAGTACTACATCTTGAAAATGAAAAGACAAACAACCCATTTTTAAAATGGGCAATTGATTTGAATAGATGCTTCTACAAAGAAAAAATGCAAAAGCACATGAAAATATGCTCAATATCACTAGCTATTAGGGAAATGGAAATCAAAACTATATTGGAATAACATCTGACACCCATTAGATTGGCACCTATTAAAAAAATAGAAGACTACAAGTGTTGAAGAGGATGGGGAGGAAAGGGAATACTTATCCTCTGCTGATGGGAATGTAGAATGGTGCAGCCATTGTGAAGGACAGTTTGGCAGATCCTCAGGAAGCTAACTATAGAACCGCCATATGACCCAGCATTCCTATTGCTGGGTATATATCCAGAAGATTGAAACAGGGAAATGAACAGATACGTGCACATCAATGTTCACCATTGCCAAAAGTTGACAGCAACCCAATTGTCCATCGACAAGTGAAATGGATAAGTAAATTGTGGTATATACAAACAATGGTCTATTAGTCATAAGTAGGAGTGCAGTATTAACACATGGGATAAAATGGATAAATCTTGAACACCTTATGTAGCCTGAAGCAAGCGAGGAGCTGAAGGTCAAATATTACATGATCTCACTGATATGAATTAAGCAAATTGAGCAGACTCACAGAGCTAGTCTGGATGACAAGTTTATTGGGGACAAAAAGGGAACAGAAGATTGTGAGACAATGCCCATGTGCAAAGTCAGTGATAAGGTGGAAGGGTGTAAGTATGAAGTGGATGTGTGTGACAGTGGTGTCATAATGCAATTGGGTTCAGCAGTGTAGATCTATGAGGAGGGTAGTGTGGGGGGGTGTTGGGTTGGACTATCCATGGTACTGAGGGTAGGGTCAGGGCAAGGAGCAGGTGGGCTCTGGGTTTTTCAGGTCTGTGGTTAAAACTAAAATGTTGGGAATGTTTTTTTGGCAAATATCACAGGGGATGGTTACTGGTGTAGGGTGATGAATGGGGGGGGGGGAGCTTACAGGACAAGTCACACCAGGAGCAGACTTCTAAGGAATATGCAAGATGTATGACATCTTGTCATAGTGTCTTATAACAGTGGGTGGAGGTGCACACAATAAACAAAATATTAAATTCCCTTCATGTGGGAGTCCTGCTGTGTTCTCAAATAGAAGGGCTAGAGTCTGTTTAGAATATAGGCAGTACCTAATAAAAGAAAACAGAAAAATGTCAAGCCCTAAATATTACTGCAAGTACATATGACTCTTATTCTTCAAAAAGTTAAACTTAGTGGTTACCATAGGTCCCCAGGGAAAGAGGAGGGAAGAATAGAATAGATGGAACACAGGGCATTTTTAGGGCAATATAATTTTTCTGCATGATCTGGCAATAATGGATAGAGGTCATTTTAAATTTCATCCAAATTTATAAAAGTGTGTGTTCTAAAATCTAAATCATAATGTAAAACATTGAGCATGGTTAGTAGCAATGCTTCAATAATTGTACATGAATTGTACCAAATGTACCATCAGCATGTCAAATGTTATTAATAAGGGAGAGTGGCAAAGGGGGAGGTTGTTGGGTATATGGAAATCCCCTATATTCTATATGTGACTTTTCAGTAGCCTATAGCTTCTTTGAAGATAACATGAAAAAAATAAGACAATGGTGGGATATATGGAAGAAAAAGTCACTGTACATTTGAGAAATCAGATCTTACAATGATGAAAGACAATGTCTAATTTTTTTATTATTTCAAAAATTTTAATTTTTTGTCTTTCATTTTTGGTCGTTAAAACTACTATTATTATTTCATTTTCTTATTTTCTAATATAATTTATTAAAAAAAAACATATTTAGATTACATAAATGTTACTTAAATATATAGGAGATTGCTATATGCCCCACTACCTACACCTCCCACATTTTCCCACATTAACAACATACTTCATTAGTGTGGTACATTCATTACAATTGATGAAATCATTTTGGAGCTTTGCAACTAAGCATGGATTAAAGTTTACATTGTAGTTTTCATTTTTTGTTGGCTTCATTTATGGAGAGGTTTTAGATCACAGGTGGGTCACAACTGTGGCAGGGGAGAATCATTGATGAGGGGTGTCAGGGATGGGGAGATGCATAGAAGAGGGTTCACCTGGGGCAGACCTCTAAGGCATATGAATGTGTTCATGTGTTCATGGGTCATTGTCACAGTGGGTGGAGTCCCTCACAATAACCAAAAGATTATCAAATGCCCAATCTGGGCAGCTGTGCTAAATTCTCTATTGAGACAGCAAGCATACCCCATTTACAAGGCTGGTGCCTTGTGAAGGAAGATGGACCATTGCAATGGGCCCTTGATATTGATGACTGCACTTATGAACCTTTTCTTTTGAAATTGAAACTTAGCCTAGTATTCGGTATTGCCTAAGAGTTACCTCCAAAAAGCCTCCTTATTGCTCAAAAGTGGTCTATATCTCTAAGCCTAACTGAACAGATAAATGCTCTACCTTCCCCTCAGTGTGGGATATGACTCCAGGGGATGAGCCTTACTTTCACTGAGGGATTACTACTGAACACCAACTAGCAATGCAACTGGAAAAAAAACCTTGACTATAGGGGGAAAGGGTAAAGACAAATGAGTTCATATTGCTAAGTGACTTCAAAGTGA
Source organism: Tolypeutes matacus (assembly GCA_026826555.1). Taxonomy (NCBI): domain Eukaryota; kingdom Metazoa; phylum Chordata; class Mammalia; order Cingulata; family Chlamyphoridae; genus Tolypeutes; species Tolypeutes matacus. Next base: position 232,069 of record JAKSZT010001663.1, read on the forward strand.
GTTGTGAGGTCATCCCAGAGGTTAGGCTTGTGCACATCTCAGCAGGATCTTGTTGACTGGCACAGAAAATATTGCCTCAAATAATGGGGCCACTGAGGGCTCTGGACACATCTAGATACTATATGCAGGGCACACAGCTCAAGAGTATGGCATCCTGCCTTTGGACTTTACTTTGGAATTTATGATCCCAAGTGTGACAGAGTTGGACTCATTTGTGGTTTCCCTACACATGACTCTTCTGCCCCTTATATTTGAACCTATAGTTAGTACTGTACTTGATAGGTGTGTGTCCAAGGGACTTAAATCTTTCGTCCTTCCATGTGTCAGTTGGTCCGTGAATCTCAGCAGAGTTGCAACACCTATTATAGAGTTCTTTGGACTCACCTAGGACAATTAACAAGGAAATGATGGACAATGCCCATCCCAAGGAACACAGACAGAGTGTCTGCAACTGCAAGCAAGATATTCCCATCCATCTGACCCATGGGATATGACCCCTCTCAATTAAAAACAGAGTAAGCATCACCATCCCCAAATCTTCAAAATTGGGGAATGAACAATGAACTAAAGTATACTTACTATTATTCTACTACAGACTTATTGTTATTCTAGCAATGGAAGAACTTTTATCATTGATGTTGATATAGTTGCCACCTAAGGTTCTGATGAGAGGGAGAGGGAAAACAGGTGTACTATGGGGGCATTTTCAAGATTTTGGAAGTGTTCTATATGATGTTTCAATGAAGGATACAGGCCAATATATATTTTTTCATAACCTTCAAAATTGTGTTGGACAGAGTGTAAACTATAATATAAACTATAATCCATGGTTAGTGAAAATATTTCAACATGTGTTCATCAATTATAACAAATACATTACACTAATGAAGGAGTTGTTTATGTGGGAAAATGTGGGAGTGGTAGGGAATGGGGTATATGAGAATCCCCTATATTTTTTATGTAACATTTATGTAATCAAAAGCATCTTTAAAAAATAAAAATAAATATTTTAAAAATCATATTTCAGATGAAAGCCAATATAAAAATATATGTATCCTTTACAGATATTTTGTTACAAAAAATATCCACTTGCATTTGACTGGAACTTTCCCATCAATGCACAGGAATGCTCAAATATGTCCTGTTTTGAAATTAAAAAAGGAATGCACTCTTTTCACTTCACATACCTCCACTGCTAATATCTACATTTTTTCCCACTCTTAATTGCAACACTCCTTGTACAGATGATCTGTTTTTCCTAGATTCACATTATCCCTAACATTCCTTATTCTAACTGGGTTTCCATTCCCTTTATTTAATTGTTATTCGTGACCCCCTGCATTGTTGAACTCAATGGAATCTTCTTTAAAAGAAAAATAGAATAATTATAAAATTCATTATTTAAATAAACAAGCAAGGAAATCTCAGGCCAAGCCTAGAGTAAATTAGCACTCAGATGATTTCAATTAAAGATTTCAACATACATTCAAACTGAAACCTTCCTTCTATATCTACTTGGCTCTCAACTTACAAGGACTGTTTCTAAGAAAGATAGTCTCCACCTGGGAATATGAATTCATTCCTCTTTGTGTCCTTGATGATGGAGAGTGAAGCTATGTCCCAGACAATATATCAGGAAGATATCAGTCATCAGTCCCTCAGCCAGTGCTAGGACCCAAGGAAACCATCATGCCCCATCCAATGTGAGGTTGTACAAACTGAGGTACAGCCACAGAGGAGTTGTTTACAGCTTCCTCAAAGCTGCTCCTTAAGATCTTTTGCATCTGTTACTCCAACTGCTAGTCCATCTTATCCCTTTTGGAAACTATTTCAAGCAAAAAAAAATTCTTCTTATTGTCTGTTCCCAAGGGACCAGGTTCTCAGACTGATGAGTACAGTTTTTATTATTTGTCCTCCATGAAATCTTCTTCCTTCCATAGGTCTAGCACTGAAAAGCTAATCCAGTATTTGAAATAGAGGTTCTATAAGGTCTAAGACAGATGAATGTATCTTAAGTAGTTGCCTTGGATCTCCAAAGCACTGACTTAGGGTGAGGATACAGCCCTTGTCATTACCTCCAAAATTTCCTATTCTCTACTTCAACCAAGTGGAAGAAGTGGTTTCATTTGACATAAAACCATGGACACTACATGCTTTTGCTTGATGATGCTTTGCCAAATTAATTAAGAATGTAATGCTTGGAACACGAAATAAGACCTGTTATACACTGCCTCATTTATAAAATGTATATTAATTTTAAGAAATTATTTATATCTTTTATACACCATGGCCTGTTCACACCACCTTGTAGATAATTTCTCATTTGATTTTACTCACTTATACTTGGATAATGCTCAATTTCTGTAATTAATGGATCTATTATTATTTTTATTCATTTTAACACAAAAAAAAATCAATATTTAAGAGTATGTTTTTAATTTTTTTAGTAACAGAAATACAACTCAAAATTCATGTTCCATGACTTTCAAGTGTACTATTCAATAGTAGTAATTATATTCACTATATTGTGATGCCATCAACAACATCCTTTCTTGACCTTAATCAGAAACTTTGCACACATTAAGCAATATCTCCCCATTTACCTCATCACTGACTGCAGGTAACCTGCTTTTACATTATGACAACATGAAGAATAATAAATGATGTAAGCATGAGAATGGGAAAGCAGAGATATGATCAGAGCTAGAGAAAGAAAGCCACAGTTATGTTCATAGTAGTGAACACCCAGGAATTGAAATGAAGGCTGGCAAATGGGGACAGCATTTCATGGAGAAAATGGATGGAGTAAAACCCAATGAAATCTCATGGTTAACCACTAGAAATTTTCTATTTTCCATCACATGCCCACCTCTGTGTTTGTGGAGTAACCTCAGGTAAACCCCATTCTTCCTTCCTCATTGCTGTCCACAGAAGTTCCTGGGCTCTAGTGGGTCATCAAGAGTTCATCACTGAAGCAAGAGTTTTCCTGTTAAATTAAATGAGTCATAAAAGATGCCCTGCACTTGAAGAGATTACAGAGAAGGAAAAGGCTGTATTTCTTCTTAGTGTAAAAATGCTGATCTGGAGGCAAGGGGCAGGGAGGGAATGTTTATATTTGGGAAAGACATGATGATCTGGAGTCGAAATTCCAAGGCTGCTTGTGAAATGTACATTTTGACCCTCACTCTCTTTAAGAAATTTGCCAAAGCTGTGAAAGGCAAAAGTGGAAGGCATCATCATTCAAGGGTTGAGATTTTAAGAATCACAGTAAAATTGTATTTAATTCTTGGAAAGATTTTTTGCAGAGGTGTCTCTATATTCTGCTTTACTCTGAATTTTTGTCTTTTCATTTGATGGTGCAGTACCCTCTTTCAGGATGTGGAGTCTATTTATCCTCCTTTGATTCTGGGCTGGAATTAATGTGTTTAATATGCTTTGACCAAGAGAATATGGTGGAAATGGCAGTTTGCACCAGGAGGCTTCAGCATGTTTCTGCTAATCTCCCATGGGCCTCTATCTTAGTCCTGTGAGCAACTCCAGCTTAGCCTGTTGCAGATAGAAGACATGTGGAGAAATAATTGCCTGGCTAAGCACACCCTAGGTCAGCCTAGAGCAACCTAATCCCCAATATGAGAAGGAGCCCAGACAAGCCTAGCAGAGCATCCAAAGCTGACACAGCTGGCTACACTGCATGGAGCAGTATGGCACAGATCCAAGTATCTCTATACCACAGATTTGGCTGCTGTAAAAGAAGCATTATCATAAACCAATTTCTTTGAGACAATTTGTTATGCAGTGATAATTAACTGACACAATAATCAAAGTAAAAAGACCTAAGGGCATCCAGAATATTTCGCTGCTGCTTATTCTTTGGCATTGCCTCACATACTTGAATACTGCATTAATCACTCTCTTATTTATGTTTATTTCAGACAAATGTTTTAAATAAGAACTATCATTGCAGTTCACTTGCAGAAAACTAGGAGATATTGGAAGGAAATGCATTTTTGTGCTGGAATAGCTCATGACCCTTCCTCAGAACATTACAGGAAATATTTTGAGCATGATTTCAAGCTTTTCAGGAAGTCATTCTTTCTTCATAAGGACTGAAGGGAGTTTTAACAAATTGGTGATAAAAATTTTGAATAGAGAAAGGACAGATTTTTCAGACAAGTATCCTTTAAATTTTATGACAAATATAGAAAAAGGGGTGATATTTTGTTTAGATAAATGGAAAAAATTCATACTTCTTATCCATTGGCATAATATAGAACATGAAATCTAGTCTTGCTTTATAATCCATAAATACTCTACCAGAAAGACACCATGATTTCCTAATTAAATGAATAGATATAAAAACATCATAGCAATATAAATTAATACAGTATATGATTTAATTTTTATATTAATAATATATAGGTCATATCTGGCTCTAAGGTAAATTCTAGTTCCATGGATTTTTTAAACAATTAAAGTTCAGAGTGCTGAGGAGTTGAGTCCTACAATCAGGTGCCGTTCTTCAAACCCAGGACAAGTGCACTTTTATGCATTCCCCTTTAGAAATGTTTTCAGAGCCCCCTTTATGTCTTTATTCCTCAAACTGTAGATGAAGGGATTCAGCATGGGTGTGACCACAGTGCACATCACTGAGGCTGTTGCACTAGAATATGTGTTGTGTGAAGTAGCTGGACTAAGGTACATCCCTAGGCTTATACAATAAAATAAGGAGACGACTGAGAGGTGAAATGCACAGGTGAAGAATGCTTTATATTTCCCCTGAATTGATGAGATTACACATATGGAGTAAACAATCTTAGAGTAAGAGAGAAGGATGCCAGCAAGAGAAACCCCTCCCAACACCATAGCTCCAAAATCCATCACTATGTCATTGAGGAAGGTATCAAGTTGGACCATCTGATTAAGATCGCAGAAAAAGTGTGGAATTTCCAAGGGTGCACAAAAGGACAGCTGCAACATCACTAAGGTATGTAACAAGGAATGCAGAGCACTCAGAATCTAGGAACCCCGAATCAGTAAGACATAGAACAGGTGCCTCATTATAACTGCGTAGTGCAGGGGGTGGCAGATGGCCACAAAGAGGTCATAGGCCATCACAGCTAGGAGAAAGTTGTCTTCCCCTCCAAAGAACAGAAGAAAGTACATCTGGGTAAGGCAGCCTGCATAGCTTATGACTACTTTGCATCTGTATGTTCACCAACATCTTTGGTACGGTGGTGGAGATGAATCAGAAGTCACAAACTGATAAGTTGGAAAGGAAGAAGTACATGGGTGCATGGTGGTAGGAGTCTGTGATGGTGGCCAGGATTATGAGCAGGTTCCCCATGAAAGTGAACAGGTACATGGACAGGAAGAGCCCACAGAAGAGAGGCTGCCATTCTATAGCCACTGTGAATCCCAGGAGAAGAAACTCTGAAATGTGTGTTTCATTTCCTAACTACACATGTTTGATGTTACTAAAAGTAAATAGAAAAAAATATATTGTGACTCATTTTCAAAAAAATCAGTCATTAATTACTTATATATAACATACCTTTGGACTCAAGCAAATAATTTCCATATTTCATTTATGAAACTGTTCCCCTTTAGGTGAATCATATGGGCATTCAGGGCTCACATTCATAAGATTCCTCAAAGTCATGTATTTTAAGGTTTTCATGAGAAAATCATTTTTTCATTTGAGGAATATATATTGAGGGCTGACTTTCAGCCTGACACTGTCTAGGCAATGGACATACAGTGTGAAACAAGAGTACCTGAAGTCATTTGATTGGAAAGAATATAAGGAGATAAAATAGGTATATGTCAGATGTTGAAAACTACTAAAAAGTAAAGAAATCAGGTAGAATGGAGTGAGTAAACAAGGCATGCTATGTTTTACTGAGTTTCCAGGTGAAACTTGCACACAAGATGACATTTGAAGAAGACTTCATGGAAAGGAATGTTGAAGCCATAAGGAAACCAGGGCCAGTGTGTGCCCAGCATAAGAGTGCCAAGGTCAAAGGCCCTAAGTACACAACTTATTTCAGGATTCAATATTAACAAGGAAGCCCAGGTGGCAGTGAGATGAGAAAGAGGAAGAGTGTTCAGAAATGATGTCAGAGATGATTAAGGGCGAGTTGGCCTCATTGATGTTGAAACTTCATGACTCAGGATGTCATTTGTGCATATGTTGCACCTCTTGCACTTTATTAATTTACTTGCAAATTTTGCACATATTAAATAAAGCCACACCTATTTCCATCTATAGGTTTGCATCTAGATTCTGTATTAGAGGACATTCCTCCTGGAATTTATGCACTGATTTGTCTTTTCTCTAAGACTGCTAGTTACTTACTTAAATGCAGGTGTATACAGACACTCACATGCAGGATCACACAGAGCATGCAATGGCCTCCTGGGACTAATTATTACCATATTTTTTTCACCCTCAGCCACACTGATTTGGCCAGAAGTGAATACATTGCAAGGTGACAACATCAGATTGTCTTTTCCCCAAAGATTTAGGAATAGTACCCAAGAATTTCAAATTTCAAACTTTCCAAGGACATATAAACAAGGGGCTTGATTTTGTTGAGGCCATTTTCTACTATGTGTTTAGAGAAACATAAAATCTTCTCAATAATCAGAGAGAGAGACAGAGATACAGAGAGAGAGGGAGGGAGAGAGAGAAAGAAATAAATAAATGAAATAGACTTGAGTATAAACAAGTCATAAACTCAGGTCAAACCACAGAAATTGTGATGAAGTAAAGCTTACTTGGTTCTGGCAGCATTCTAATCCATGTTCTATTCTCTGGATGCCCAGAAAGATGAAGAAAAGAGCAAAAGACAAATCAGTGGTATCTTATTATGATGTTGTACGCCATGTAGCTTGAAAAGTGCATGAAAAAATGAACAATGAAGATACACCAATATTTCACAAAAGGAAATACAACAAACACAATTGTTGGGAATTTTTAAAAATGAAGCTATAGATGAGCTCTTCAATGATGTTATTTGCAAACATTTTGGAATATCTGATCAACTACCTATTATATGATAAATATTGATAGGAAACAAAGCATTCTAAAGCTTTATAACTTCTCCAACTTAGTATTTATTATGGCTTCTACCATCCTAAGAAGGTAAATAAACTTGAACATTAAATGTAAAAAGTTAGCAATCAAAAAAAAGTGCTGTATTTTGTCAAATGCCTTTTCTGCAACAATTGAGAGTATCATGCAGTTTTTCTTCTTCAATTTATCAATGTGTTTATTATACTAATTGATTTTCTTGTGTTGAACCACTGTTGCTGACCTGGAATGAAACCCACTTGATATTTGTGTATAATTCTTTTAATGTGTTTTTGGATTCTGTTTGTAATTATTGTGCTAGGGATTTTTGCATCTATACTCATTAATGATCTTGGTATGTGATTTTCTTTTCTTTCTTCTTCTTCTTTTTTTTTTTCTTTCTTTCTTTTTTTTTTGTAGAGTAGCTCAGTTTTATTTATGTCCACAAATATTACCAAAAAATCAAAGAATACTCAAATGGAGAACACAGAAGTCACAATCTCTGGGTGCCTATTCTGTTCACACAGTGTTGCCACTTGGCAAGCTACTCCTACTTACAATTATCTTCAATGTACACCACTCTGCTTTTATGGTGAACCATGAAGCCCACCCTGAGGATACTGAACAAATATATACAAAACACATAAAACCAGTACAAAATTGCAAACAAAAGAAGGAAAGGCCAGAAGGAAAACAAAAAGGTGGGGCTTAAAAGTCACTGTCTGGGGCCATCTTACCGAAATTGTAGCCAAGCAGGTGAAGGCTTAAGGTTTCAGATTTCTTAAATGGAAGAATCTCAGAGCTTCACCTTGGAATATTGGGGTGGAGAACCAAACCTAACAAGAACTCTTCAGACATTTATTGAGCACAGACTGCAAAGTACTTCAATCTCTTCTTTAGAAAAATGGATGATGGGTAGAGGTGATGAAGGTTTAAATTAACCAGGTAGGCATTGTGATTTAGCAAAAAACAAACCCAAGAGATAAGAGGGAAGTGAGGGGAGATGGCAACAGAGCCTGGATGCAGTGGGAAAGCAGGTTCTCCTTGTCCAGAGTGGAGCATCACCCTCAGAGATGCGGGAGAACCCATAGGACGAAACCACTGTGATGGCACCTCACTGCTATTCTGTGTGGCCAAAAGCTTGAAGAAAAAGGGCAATTTGAGCTGGCTTCCCCTGAAGAGTAAAAGTTCAGGCAGAAATGGAACGAGAAAAGAAGAAGGAACAAAACTAAAAAATGTTTCAACAGATAGCCCTCTGTCCCAACTAAGATCAGTCATGGCTAGAATCAAGCTGGAAATGCCCCTGATGAGGTCTGAATCCAGAATCTGAAACTGAGCCAATGTCTGCTGGTTCTGGGTCTAAGGGTCAGCCTTTTCTGGCTTCCCCCACTGTAGCTTGGGTTCTGGACTCACCTTATGTCCCCTGAGCCACAAGTTTATCTCTTGTGGTCTGACAATTCTTCACTATGACTACCACATTACAAGAGTGTAACAATGGCACAAGTAGCCCTCAAGAGTCTGAAAGGGAAGGAACAGAAAAGGTCAAGTCCTGATAGAAAGCTTGATAAACAGTTGGAGACATCCCTAGAATTTCTCAACCTTATACTTTGGAGAAAGAGCATTGTGTTTGCAACTCAAAGTAGAGACAGGGTCTCTCCAAGATAGCTTTGCTCTAAAGCACCTGACCCCTTAAAAGGCAGCATCTCCCAGAGAGGACCAGGGGGAAGCCTGCTTTTTCTTTGACTTCACATTTGTAGTTGGGACTCTTGTTCCTACTTCCAGGATGAAACAGGGGACTCACATGGGGCCTAGTCTCATGTAGGCCACTGTGCTTGGACCTACTCCTGGGGTAGAAAGGCAACCTGCCATCCACAATTATGTTCATTGCAAGGTCTCAATTCATTCAAAAGCAGCCTCAGTCTGTGCCAAGGATGGCCTGGTGTGCTCCTCACCACAGGAAGAGTCAAGTCATGGTGCACGTTAACTGTGTTACTGCCCTAGAGGGCATATTTCTAACAGAGTCCTTTGGCAAGCATATGTCCTGGTACTTTCACGCACCAAGTGATTTGTATGGAATCATTTTCTTTAGTTTTCTACAATGTTTATGAAATTTTCAGAATATTAAAAAAGGTAATTCAGGGAAGCGGCTGTGGCTCAATCAGTAGGGCTCCCGTTTACCATATGGGAGGCCCTGGGTTCGGTTCCTGGGGCCTCCTGGTGAAGGCAAGCCTGCCCGTGTGGCGTGGTTAGCTGACCCAGCGAGCACAAGCAGCAAGGGGGGGATAAATGAATAAATAAATAAAATCTTTAAAAAAAAAAAAAAAAAAAAAAGGTAATTCATCCAGAACAATCAAATGTACATGCATAGAAATGTATAAGAAAATCTACAATCAGACACACACAAATTCATGCTTTCTCCCCCTGCAGTAAGAGAGAACAAAGGTAACACCTGGCAGAATAAAAGGGACATATAACACTGGCACTCCTGATGCAAAACTAAAAGGGGCTCATTCTGACAGACGTCTGCAACACTGGCGAAGCACATGCTAGTAGAAGACAGAAGTAAAGATCAAAGCAGCAAAGCAGTCTGTAACATTGTCCCTGCAAATCCCTGGATGCTCAGTGCTGTGACCAAATCTAGTCCCAACCTTTTGCCCATTTGTAATTAGTAATGTCTATCTGCTCCCTTTAATAAGAGGGATATTATATATAACTTTTTAGTAAAAAATCAACTCTGTATTTGGTCAATAGCTTGTAAGAATTCACAATTAGTGACATGTCTGTATAAAAATAGAAAATAGTAGTTTGTGGAAGGAAAACAAAGGCTGTTCTAAAATTATTTATTTACAGGTTTAAAAAGCCATGCTGCAGAACTTTCTCAGATTATGAAGATTTCCTACAATTTAGTAAATAAAAGTTTTTAAAAAATACTATACCTTTTAGACTCCAAATTCATGTGCTAACAGCAAACCTGGCAGGTTTTGGAACACACCTAACAAGTGTGCTGTGAGCACAGTGATGGATATGGGCTGGATTCTAGCACCTACTGAGAAATGAGGTAAGGAAAAGAAAACTAAAGCTGAATCCCAAGATTGCAAGGGAAATTTTCTGAATGTTCAGTCCAGTGTAGGATGAACTAGTTTCTGGGGGACTGTCATGCAGGGAGACCCAACCAGTCTCAAGGAATCCTCTCTATAAATGAACACCATTGTGCCAATATATTTTCAGTTGTGGGGTTATTAAATATATAAAGAAATATTTAGAAGTTCTTTTTCACTTTTGTAGCTCTTATTGTATGTAAAAAAGTCCTGTTTCTCTCCCCAAAAATTGGGGTTTCCAGAGTCAGTGTTAACAAATAAACAACTTATATCTGCTTGCCACCTTCTTTCTACAGTTAGCTGTAGTAATCTTCTTGACTAGGGAGGTGGCCGCTGTGCATGTGGGGGTGCCTATGTAGCCACTACTGCTCCATGGCCAGTCTCTGCAGCTTGGGCGACTGGGCATGCATGGCCTATAGCTAGTGGGCTGCTGACATGGGTCCTGGATGGCTCCAGACAGGTCTCGGGGATAAGGAGTTCCACAAACTTGATGGCTGATAGTGGGGCATCTCATGCTCATGGGATGGCTGTCCAAGCAGAGGGTTAGGGGTGCCCTGGGGATAAGGGGAAGTTAGCCAAGCAGGAGTCAGCAGTCAGGGGACCAACCAGTGGATGGACTGGACCTGCTGGACCTTGATGGAGAGGGTTCTGATGGTGCAGGTGGGGGCGGGAGTGGATGTGGGAGTGCTGATGGTGGTGCGACATCATGTTCAACATCTTCAGCCAGGCCAGGGGGTCACTGGTGAGTGATACCATGCACTCACTGAAAATATGCTCTGCTGCCAGTCTATCAGGTAGTATCTTTATCTGGTTTGGGTATTAGGGAGATCTTGGCTTCATTTGGAGGCATTTTTTTTTTTTATTGTTTGGAAGGGCTTAAGGAACACTGGTATTGGGTCATCATTTAATGATTGGTAGAATTCACTTTTGAAGCCACCCTGCTAAGTTTTTCATCTTTGGGAGGACTTTGATGACAGCTTCTATATCTTCATTTGTGATTGGTTTGTTGAGGTCTTCTGTATCTTCTAGGGTCAGTATAGGTGCTTTATGAGTTTCTAAGACTTTGTCCATCTAGTCTACATTGTCTAGTTTTTTAGTATACAGTTGTTTGTTATGATCTCTCTTGTTTCTGTAGGGTCAGTGGTAATGTCCCCCATCTCAGGTCTAATTTTATTTATTTGGGACTTCTCTTTTTACTTTGTCAAATTTGTTGATCTTCTCAAAGAACCAACTTTTTGCTCTGTTGTTCTCCTCTATTGTTTTATTTGTTCATTTATTTCTGCTCTAATCTTTATCTTTCTTTCAGCTTGGTTTGGGATTATTTTTCTGTCCTTTTTATAGTTCCTTTCTGTGTTCAGTTAGATCTTCTCTTTTAGCTCTTTCTTGGCTTTTTTTATGTAGGCAATGAGGGCTATAAATTTCCCCCTCAGCACTGTCTTTCTGGTGTCCCATAGGTTTTAATATGTTGTGTTTCCATACTTATCCATCAATTATACTGAAACTGATTTATGGATTCAATGCAATCCCAATAAAAATTTCAACAGTTTTTTATGGAGAAGTGGAAAAGTCAATTATCAAATTTATTTGGAAGGGTATGGGGACCTGAATGGCCAAAAAGTTATTTTAAAATAATTAAAATGTAGAATTCTCATTTCCTGACTTTAAAGCATATACTTAGCTACACTTGGAAAAACAGTATAGCAATGGCATAAAAATGGTAAGATAGACTGAAGGAAACAAATAAAGTTCTCAAAAATAGACTTCTGCATTTACAGTGAAGTGCTTTTTGACAAAGCTATCAAGCCCACGCAGCTGAGCCAGTACAGTCTTTTCAAATAAATGGTTTTGGTGGAATGAGATAGCCATATCCAAAAGGCTGAAAGAAGACCCCTATCTAATACCTTATACATAAATTAAAACAAAATGAATCAAATAGCTAAATATAAAACTCCCAGAAGAAAATGTAGGAAAACATCTTCAAGACCTTGTGGTAGGTGATAGTTTCTTAAGCCTTACACTCAAAGCATGAGCAACAAAAGAAAAATATATATAAATGGAAACTCCTCAAAATTAAACACTTTTTCACCTCAAATAACTTTGACAAAAGGGTGAAAAGGCAGCTAACTCTATGAGAGAAATTATTTGTCAATCATGTATCAGATAAGTATTTAATATCTGTGATATATAAAGAGATCACAGAATGTAACAACTACAAAACAAATTACCTGATTAAAAAATGGGCAAAAGACTTGATAAACAGTAGTCCAAAGAAGAAATACAAATGGTGAAAAACACATGAGTAATTACAATGAGATATCATTTCACACATATTAGAATGGCCACTGTTAAAAAGTCAGAAAACTGTTAAATGTTGGAAAGCATGTGGAGAGATAGGAATGCTTATTCTTTGCTGATGGGAATGTAGAATGGTTCAACCATTGCAGAGGATTGCTTGGAAGTTCCTAAAGAAGTTGAATATATATTTGCCATATGACACGGGAATACCACTACTATGTATATACCCAGAGGAACTAAGAGCAGTGACACTCACAGACATGTGCACACCGATGTTCGTATTGATGTTATTCATGATTGCCAAAAGTTGGAATCAACCCAGGTGTCTATCAACTGATGAATGGATAATGTAATGTAATGTATATACATGATGTAATATTATGCAGCAGTAAGAAGAAATGAAGTCATGCAGCATATAACAACATGGATGAACCAGGAGGAAATTATGTTTAGTTAACCAAGTCAGATGCAAAAGGAAAATACTGAATCATTGAGCTATTATGAACAAATATATTTTGTAAACTCACGAAATTAATAATTAGGATATAGGTCACCAAAGTATAGAATGAGGGTATAGAATGGAAAGCTGGGGATTAATCTATGCAGAACTGGTAAAAACTTTTTTTGTAAATATTTAGAAATGAGTAGAAATGGGGAAAGCACATCATAGTCTTTGTAACTAGCAGAGCTATTACATGGGTAGGATAGAGGTTGAAAAAGTAAGTCTAAGGACAAGTATATTATTAGAATGAAATCTAAAAATGTAACATGGGAATGTATAACATAATGAAACCTTTATAAAATACAAATATGGGTGATATTACATATTTAAGACATTTTTACAGTATAAAAATACAAATAAACTAGAGATGGAAACAGAATTTCAGCTATGTACAGCAGGGGAAACAGAGATTGATGAGTTACTTTTGTTTGTTTTTCTGTTTATTATCATTGTTATTGTAATAATGAAAATGCTATAAAAATTACTGAAGTGATGAATGCACAACTATGTGATTATACCAAATACCATTGATGGTACACTTTTGATGGGATTTATGATTTATTAATATATATCAATAAAATTGATTTGTTATAAGAAAAACTAAACAAACAAAAAAGTTAGCATAGTTCTTTCCTGTCAGTAAATGAATGACTTTCCCAGGTGATTAGATGGTTCTTCTTTCACTACACAAATATTTCTTTCTGCACCTTCCTGTCCAATTCCATGTTCCTGTTTCATTTTCTTATCATTGACTCAGAAGGATCTTCATAATGACAAAGTTGATCTTCAAATTTGACATCCTAAAACCACCTGTGATTCCTCACTGGAAAATGAAGTCAAAGTACCTTAGCTTCAATGTGAGCTAGACCTTTCCTGGACTACTAGCCAATGCCCCCTCACCCTGTGGATTGCCCTATGGACACTGATGACCAAGACCTTGAACCCAACATTTACCTTTGCCAGATCTCAATGTTTTTCATCCTAAATTGATTTGCACAATGTTTTGCTATGCATCAGGTCTCTCTGACAGTTCCATTCAGAATTTTTCAATTCCTTTTCCTCGTGGAAACTCCAAGACTCTTTTAGGTTAGCCTGGTGATCCCACCTTTTAGAATGTTATTTTTAACATCCACATAGGAAGTGAAAATTTTTTTTCACATACATCATATTGGTAGTAGGGATGATCCTTTTGTGTTGCATTTATTGGATTCCATGTCTTCTCCCTGCTAGACTGTGAGTACTTTGTGGGACATAGCAAGATTCTATAGCATTTTCCACCCCTTCATATAGTTCATTTCATGCCTGGGTTATAACAGAAGTTGAATAAATATATATTGTGTGAATAAATGAAAGAAGATAGTTTCACAGATACTATCTGTGAAATGAAATGAAAGAGAAGAAGCAGGGAAATAGAAACGTGTGAAGACATTCTAGAAGCATGCTTTCCAACTCCTGAGATGTGAACCCACATGTGGGTCAAGATGACATTTTGTGAGAATTATACAATAAAGTAAATAAAATACTGTAAGAAATAGAGTACCTCACACATAGTACGGGTAAATACAAAATCAATCCATGAATCTTCTTGTTCAGGTGTGTGTGTCTTTGTGTGTGGTTGCATGTGTGTTCATTGTGGAACATAATAGTAAATGTATTTTTAATGCTCAGGAATCATCAAAATTATGGAAGCCTTGGCACTAAAGGCAAGGAAAGCTTAAAAAAGAAGGCCATTCCCTGCTAATGGGAAAAGTTCCTATGAATTGAGAGACAACAGAAGAGAGAACTGATTGGAGAGAGAATAGGCAGGCTCCATGGGAGCTGATGTTCCTCCAGTCACTAGGACCATGGACAGAGCAGGTGTTCTTGCTGCACCTGGTTTTCATGGTCTCCACATCACTCCCTGATCTACCTATCATTCTGTGTCTGTCCCATATTTATTAGAACAAAGGGGTTTTCATCAGGTCACACAGCAGATAAAGCTGGTCAATCTCTCATTTTTCTTGTGTATCAGTCTTTTCTTTGTTATTCCAGGGCTTTGGGATATTATCTCTTTTTTTGACAAATCAAATAGACACACTCCTTTCCTGGTTTTATTGTTCATCCTAAGTATAAAGGCCTTCCCAGATTGCACTCTATTAAATTCCACACATATGTGAAAATCAATCTCTTCACCTAATCAACTTTCTTATGTGTCCATAAGGCAGGATGACACACACTCACTTATTTCATTGTTCTCTAATTTCTCCAGTATAATGCAAGATCCAAATAAGCAAGGACACCACCTGCTTTGTTCACCTGTGTGTTTTCACCATAGTGTGTGAACATATGAGTAGTATATAGAAAACACATTTAAGAAAATATTATGTAATGAAATCAATTGAATGACAACAAAAATGAAAGCAGATTAAAGGTTTCTACAAAGTAACTCTATTAAGAAAAATTGAATGGAATATCCAAATGAACATCTGTTATATAATAAGGAAAATAACAATAATTTAATATATAAATATGGGAGTAATTAAATTGGGTAAGACTGGGAAATAAAATTATATGCAAATACGCTTTTTAAAAATGCAGTGAGGAAGGAGTCTTTAAATCTATAATTTATTCCAATAAAGGGAATTTGGATTCAAATATGCTTATAAAGAGGATATAATCTCCTGGTGACCCAATTTAAAGAATGCTATCTGGATGATGGTAGAGGGTGATGCAACTTTTAGATATCAATCACATCACAAATGGGAAAAAATTCTATAAGGAAAATAGAGGTATAAAAACAAAAAAGCAGCACTTATAAATTGATATTCTTTAACTCAGATGATGCTGAAGAACTTGCTAGGTTTTAAAAGCAATAGGGGAAACACAATATGTAATACAGATTGATTTTCCATGCAAAATTATAAACATTCAAATGTTCCCCAAACATCTAAAAAGACATAAAGGAACCAATTGCAACTAGCAAAATTGGTGAAAAGAAAAACAGCAATTCTATATTTGAAGCAATGCAATACTATAACTAAAAATCCTGAGGCAGCAGTATACAAAGTCAAGTCTTGAGCAATTTGCAATTTAGAAAGAAAATGGTTAATGGACACCCAATAATTGAACTCCATCAATAAAGGAATAATTCCTAAGTAAATGTTGTAGCATACTTCTTTCCTTATTAAACAGATATATTTTTTCATTTCAATACTCTACTAAGGTTTTCCTTATCATTAACTACTGTTTCAAAGTAATATCTACCTCCATTGGATTGATATAGAAATATAGACAAATGCATCATCATTAAAAAACAAAAACAAAAAAACAAAATAAAACAAAACAAAAAAACATAATGCCCTCACTTCTCTGCACATACCTCCATGGCAATACCCTATTTTCCCTTTCTCTCCTTAACTACAAAGCTCTTTGCAGAGATATTCTTCTTTTACTGGAACCAACTTATCCCTGAAATTCCTTATTCTAATTGGACTCCCATTCTCAATGATTAATTGTTAACAATGAACGCGATAATCATGAGTTAAATGAACATTTCCTTTTTAACCTCAAAATATCATTCATTTAACAATTAAGCAAATAGGAAAACAAAAGCACAATGGGAAAACAAGTCCAACACTTAGTTTATGCTGGATTGCCACTCTGAAGACCCCAGGTTAAATCTCTTTGCTTCCGTTCCCTCTGACCCCTTCCTACAACATCTAAGGGGCTCTCTGACTCACTGGGGTGGGATCTCTAAAAGGAAGGTCTCAGTGTGAAAGTCCTAATTCTTCTCTGAGAGTTTGATGATGGTATCTAAAGCTCTATCCTCAGGCATCGATCTTCTAGGCAAATATGGACTCTAAGAAAAATGATCAGGTCCCTGATTCCCCAAGATTGCACAAGTTGATATTTAAAGCTTCCCTATATTTGCTAATGAACACGTTTTCTTCTTGCTACTTGTACCCGTTAACCATCATTTCCCTATGGGACACTGTTCTGGAAAGAAAGGAAATTTTTTCTGGCTGATTTTCCGTTCCCAGGAGACAATCTGTAAATCAGGTGGATCCAGTTTTTCTTACTCCTCCTCCGTGGGCTCTCTTGTCTTATTAGAAACTTACCCCATCCAATGACTTAAAATTCACCCCAAAGTTGAAGATGGAAGGACCCACCTGGACTACGCTCCTTTCACTCCAAAGCACAGACATGGGGTAAGGACACGGTCCTGACTGTCCTCTTCAGAAATTTGCTATTCTCCCCTTTAACAAATTGGGAAACTCTGTTCATTGGATATAAAACCATGGCAATACACCATTTTCCTTGATGACACTATTATGAATGTCAAGTTTGCAGCATAAATCAGGACCTGTCATTTAGTGCTGTAAAATACAGTTTTATTAATTAAAAAATATTTAGATCTTTTTTGCACCTTAGCCTGTGTTTAGTACTTTTCAGAGATTGCCCCAATTAAATTCCCCCATGTTTTGAAATTATTCAGTTATTAAATCTATTAAGATTTCAATTCACTTAAACCCTAAACAAGAAGAGTAAATTTTATATATTTTGAACTTTTTATTTTAATAACATAAATGCAACTGAAATTTATCTTTTTAACCACTTTCAAGTTTACATTTCACTAGTAATAATTATATTCACTATTTTGTACTACCTTCACCAACATCCTTATCTAAACTTTGTCATCACCTCAACAGAAACTCTTCACCAATTTAGAAATAACTCCCCATGCTCCTCATCCTCCAGCTCCTGGAAATCTGTAATCTACTATCTGTCTTTATGAACTTGATTTTTCTAAGTATTTAATATAAGTAAGATCATACAATATTTGGATTTTATCTGGTTTAATTCATTCATAATGATGTCTCCAAAAATTGTACATGCTGTAGCATATGTTAGAACTTCATTCCTTATTATGGCTAAATAGCATTCCATAAATTGTAAATACCACATGGTGTTTATACTATCATCTGTGGATTGACGCTTGGGTTCTTTCATATTATGGTGATTGTAAATAATGATTCCATGAATGTTGTTACACAAATGTGTGTTCGAGTCCCTACTATCAATTCCATTGGGTAATATACCAAGAAGATGGATAGCCAGGTCATCTGTTAATCTAGGTTGAAATATTTGAGGAGACACAATAAATGATTTCTAGAAGCTACAACAAATTACAACCCCACCAGCAATATACAAGCTTCCAATTTGTCTGCATACTCTTCAACACTTATTATTTTCTGTTTATTAATTATAGCCATTGTAATAGGTGTTCAGTGTTATTGCATTTAGGATTTGATTTGCCCTGATGACCAATGAATGATATAGAGTATCAGTTACTGTGACTTTTGCCATTTTATTATCTTTAGAAAAATGTTAGTCTTAGTTTTTTGCCCATTTTTAAATTGGGTTAATTGCTTTTTATTTCAGTGATACCAATTTTTATATATTATGGATGTTAAGCTCTTATATATATGCTTAGCAATTATTTTACTCTATTTTATAGGTTGTCTTTTTACTTTCCTGATGTTCAAAGGATTTATTTTTAATGAAGTCCATTTTAATTATTTTTTTCTTGTTTTGCTTTTCTTTTGTGATCATATCCAAAAAAATCACCATCATATCCAAGGCTATGAAGTTTCTTCCTACATATATTCTAAAGTTTCATGATTTTAACTTGTATGGTTAGATCCTTTGTCCATTTAGAGTTAATTTTTTGTACTGGGAGAGGTAGTGGTCCAAATTTATTCTTTTGCATGTGGATATCTAGTTTTCCCAGCACCAACTGTTGAAGAGATATGTTTATATTGTATTATAACAAATTCCAGATTGTGGGAACATGGCTGATAGGTTAAGCATATAATTCTTAGCTCTCACTAAAACAACAAAGAAAAAGCCAGAAGCTGCCATGGGGACCTGCTTTGGGGCACAACAAACAGGATACTGCTTACCCAACTACCAAAAGAGTGAGGGTCAGAGACAGGAAGAAGCCAAAACAAGTAATCGTGAGTTGTTAAACCTCCCGGCTTCAGGGAAGGGCTTCCCTCTCCCACTCCCAAGATATTAAGTGAGGGTAAAACTTTCTGGTGAATTGCACCTAAGTGAAAGTAGAGCAGACGTCTACCTCCATGGAAAACTGCTCTGATTCATCTAAAAGTGTACTAAACAGATAGGGAAGCCAGGAATAATCAGGGGTTGCTTACCTCAGTAGCTGGAAGAAGCACACATACCTGGCCCTCGGGGTGGACAGTATAGGTGGAGATCTTAGCCCCCTTCTCCAAGTGGGAGTGTGACAGCAAATTCCCTGCAAGGAAGAGTGGTCTGGGAGAGTGGAGAGTGATTTTCTGCTGGGTCCCCCTTATGTATCAGAAGGGATACTGACTTGACAAGGAGAGGGGAGGGCAATTGCCTCAAGCTGGGGGTCATGTCCAGCCACCTAGGTAAAGAGAGGAATTACATCAGTAAAGAGGCAGAGACAGACAGTGATCACAACTCCAGCTGACTGCAGGGGATCTAATCTGTCCAATGGAAAAGCGGCAGATAGCGTTCTGAAAGGCTAATCAACCTAAGGACTCTGAATAGCTCAGTGGAATAATTTCTGTATAGCATATATGAGGTCTGTGGTTCAATTCCTGGCTATTCCTTGAGTAGAGATCCAACAGGTTATCAAGCATCCAGCTGAATTTTTATGACAGGAAAGTACTTTATTTGTATTAGCTTTTCTTGGATCTCTCTCTCTTTTTAAAGGTCATTTTCTTTTATTTCCCTTACTTTGCTCACTAAAACCTAGTTCAAAACCTGCAGAGAGCAGGCTACAGGGTGAGAGACTGAGGAGCAGCAGCAGCCTCAGAAAATCCTTAGGGGTCTAAGAAAGAAGGCTGTTTTTCCATGTATATTATTATTTTTCTTCTGTCTCCTTTTATAAAAAAGTTAGTTTCTAGTGATTTGTTTCTTGCTTGTTTTGTATTCCCTTCTTTTCTTTCTCTGCTTGTTTAGTTTTCTTTCTTTCTTTCTTTCTTTCTTTCTTTCTTTCTTTCTTTCTTTCTTTCTTTCTTTCTTTCTTTCTTTCTTTCTTTCTT
>JAKSZT010001663.1:252115-355354 GCA_026826555.1 Tolypeutes matacus
CTTTCTTTCTTTCTTTCTTTCTTTCTTTCTTTCTTTCTTTCTTTCTTCTTTCTTTCTTTCTTTCTTCTTTCTTTATTTTGTTTATTCTTTTGGTTACTGATCTTTTCTACCTACACAATTTCTTTTCACACCTTCATCTCTATATCTTTTGTATTCCATTGTTGTTCTTTCATGCTACCTCTTTTATTTGGTCTCCAATTTTTCTTGCTTGCATTTCTCCTTCTTTCCCTTTTTCTCTGTATGCCTCTCTTTTTTACTTTTTACTTTCTCTATTTTCTGTTCTCTTTCCCCCTCTTCTCACATTCCATGATTTTAATTCAATAAATATCTTTTTCTCTATTCTGTTTCTTTATTTCATTATTTCTACTCCACTTTCCTAACCTTATTCCTCTGTGCTTTTCACTTGTGTTAATTTTTCAATTTCCTGGTCTTATGCACTTGCTCTCCTACCTTTTACAGTTACCATTACTATTATTCTTTTTGTCTTCTGATCTCTTTCCTTTTCACTGGTCCTAATTTTTTTTCTTTCAAAGAACATAGGCACATCACTCTCAAAAAAAAAAAAAAAAAAAAAAAAAATGTGGGCAAGATCCTGCCTGAAAGAACTGTTTTGGGAACCCACAGGGTAGGGCACTTCAGGGCATCAATCTAGAGGAAGCAAGATGAAGAGATAAATTCATCAAGGTGCTTCTGGCTTGATTCTTGGTTACTATGTTCCCTCTTCCTTGATTTCCCCTATTCTGTTTATACAGATCTTGTATACCATCACTATCTCTTTTCCTTCCATCATCATTCTATCTTCTGTTTTCTGTTGTTGTTCTTACATTCCACCTCTCTTTGTTTAGTTCTCAATTTTTCTGTTTTTTGTTTCTACCTCATCTATCCTGCTTTTGTCCTTCTATTAACTTTTTTTCTTTTTGTCTTTTCCTTTAGCTTTCCCTCGCTCCTCATCATACTGGCCTTTTAATTCAGTCTATATATTTTTTTCTATTTGATTTCTCATTTCATTGTTGGCAGCCCACTTTTTTATTCATATTATTCTACACTGTTTACTTGATTTAAATATTCATTCTAAGGTCTTAAAGAGTTCCTCTTTTAACAATTACTATTATTATTACTATTATCCTTTCACTTTTCTTACCTCTTTCATGTTCTCTGGCCCTCAATTTTTCTTCCAAGGGAACATAGACAAGAGCAAGGAAATAGAATAGGAACAAAGTGTCAAAGAGAAAACTTACACACAAAAGAAACAGGAATTAAATAAAACCCTAGAGTAAAAAGAGAAGGTAATCAACTGAATAAACCTATTAAGATAAAAAGATGACCAGAGGGCATCAAAAAAATACAAACAATACTAACAAACAGGAAGACATAGCCCTGTCCAAAAAACAAACTAAAAACCAGGAAGAGGTGCAGAATATTAAATAACTGATCAAAGCTATCTACACAAATACCATGGAACAAATTAATGAAGTGAAGGGAGAGATTAGGGATATTAAGAAGACACTGAGAGAACATACTGAAGAAATTATAAACTACATAAAAAGATATCAGATATGATTGTAATGAATGGCACAATCCAGGAAATCAAAAAGATACTGAAAGGATATAATTGTAAATTTGAACAGGTGAAGGAAAGAAATACTGATTTGGAAGACAGTACATGCAAAATCAAACAGATAGTAGAAGAGATAGATAAAAGACAGAAAGATCCATCAGGGACTTAGGGATTTGAATGACAACACAAAATGCACAAACATATGAATTATAAGCATCCCAGGGGGAGAAGAGAAGAGAAAAGAGATAGAAGGAATGTTGGATGAAATAATGGCTGAAAACTTCTCAACCTTATTGTGGGAGATGTCTGTACAAGTCCAGGAAGCACAGAACACCCCAAAAAGTATTAATCCCAACAACCCTACTCCAAGACAAATATTTGTCAAACTTTCCAATGCTCATGACAAAAAGACAATACTGAAAGCAACAAGAGAAAAGAGAATAGTCACATACAAGGGAAGATCAATAATTAAGTGCTGATTTCTCATCTGAAACCATGAAGGCAGGAAGACAGTGGTATGACATAGTTAAGGTGGTATGACATGTTAAGGTATTAAATTAAAAAAAATCTTCCAGGTAATAATTTTTTATCCAGCAAAGCTGGCATTCAAAAATGATGGAGAGCTCAAAATATTCACAGATAAACAGAAATTAAGAGAGTATGCCAATAAGAAACCTGACCTTCAAGAAATATGAAATGAAGTTTTTCAGGTTGAAAGGAAAAAACAGGAGAGAGAGAGAGTTGGGGGAGAGAGAAAGAACAGCTAAAAGACAAAAAGATAAATAAAAACAGTATATGACATACATAAACCCAAAGAAAATATGGCTAATGTAAGTAATTTCTTGAGAGTAATAACACAGAATGTTAATGGATTAAACTCATCAGTCAAGAGACACATATTGGCAGAATGGATAAGGAAATATGATCCATCAATATGTTGTCTGCAAGAAGCACACCTTGGGCCCAGAGATTGAAGGAGAACTGAACATGAATGGTTGGAAAACAATCTTACAAGGAAATAATAAAAAAAAATGGGTGGGTGTAGCTATAATAATACCAGACAAAACAGACTTTAAATGCAAAACTATTGTAAGAGACAAAGACGGACACTATATATTAATGAAAGTGATAAACTTTCAAGGAGAAAGAACACTCATAAACATTTGTGGACCTAACAGAGGTGCCTCAAAATGCATAAGGCCAAACCTGGGAAAACTAAGTGGAAAATTGATGCTGCTACAATTATATTTGGGGACTTTAATACACCATTTTCACCATTGGACAGAACATCTCAACAATGAATCAATAAAGAAACAAAGATTTTGAGTATACGTTAGAGGATCTGGATGCAATAAACATATGCAGCACACTACACCCAAATACAGCAGGATATATATTCCTCATAAGTGTACATAGATCATACTCCAAGATAGACCTCATGCTAGGCCACAGAACAACTCTAAATTTATTAAGAAAGACTGAAATTATACAAAGTAATTTCCCTGTCCACAACGAAATGAAATTGGAAATCAGTAAGGGTCAGAGAACCAGAGTAGGTGCAAAGATATGGAAGTTAAACAACACACTCTTAGACAAACAGTGGGTCAATGAGGAAATCTCAAAAGAAATCAGTAATTACCTTGAAACAAATGAAAATGACAAAACAACATGTCAAAACATGTGGCATGCAGCAAAAGCTGTACTGAGAGGGAAACTCATAGCCATAAAGGCATATATGAAAAAATAAGAAAGAGGTACAATCGAAGACCTCACTGCAAACTTGTAGGAGTTATAGAAATAACAACAAACTAACCCCAAAAGAAATAGAAAGATGGAAATAACAAAGATTAGAGCAGAACTAAAAGAAATAGAAATTTAGAAAGCACTAGAAAAATAAACAAAGCCAAAAGCTGGTTCTTTGAGTAGATCAATAAAATTGACAAACCCTTAGCCAGATTAGCAAAGAAAAAGGGCAGATGCAAATACACAAAATAAGGAATGAAGAAGGGGATATCACTACTGACCCCACTGAAATAAAGATTATCAAAAGAGGATAATTTGAAAATTTATATGCCATCAAGAATGATAATTTAGAGGAAATAGACAAATTCCTAGAAACTCACAAGCAGCCTACATTGACAAAATAAGAAATTGATGAACTCAACAGACCAATTACAAAAGATAGACTCAGTCATCAAAAAACCTCTCAACTAAGAAGAACCCAGGACCATACACCTTCACAGGTGAATGCTAACAAACATTCCAGAAAGAACTATCACCAGTCCTGCTTAAAATCTTCCAAAAAATAGAAAGAATAATGCCTAACTCATTCTATTATGACAATATTAACCTAATATCAAAGCCAAGCAAAGATGTCACAGGAAAGGAAAATTAGACCAATCTCTCTAATGAAACTTGATGCTTAAATCCTCAACAAAATACTTGCTCATCACATTCAACAACACATCAAATGAATTATACACCATGACCAAGAGGGTTTCATCCTGGGTATGCAAGCGTGGTTCAACATAAAAAAATCAATCAATGTAATACACTACATAAACAGATCAAAAGAAAAGAAAACATGATCATATCTGTAGATGCAGAAAAAGCATTCAAAAAGTACAGCAAAATTTCCTGATAAAAACACAGCAAAAGATAGGAATAGAAGGAAACTTTCTGAACACGTTAAAGGATATATATGAAAAACCCATAGCTAACATCATCTTCAATAGTGAAACCCTAAAAACTTTCCCTTTAATATTGGGAACAAGGAAAGGATGTCCACTTCACAGCTCCTATTTATCATTTTGTTAGAAGTACTTGCTCAAGCATAGAGGCAAGGAAAATATATAAAAGGCTTCCAAATTGGAAAGGAAGAAATAAAAATTTCACTATTAGTAGATGACATGATACTATACATAGAAAGCCCTGAGAAATCTACAGCAAAGCTTCTAGAACTTAGAAATGAGTTGAGTAAAGTCATAGAGTATAAGATCAATGCTCAAAAATCAGTAGCACTTCTGTACACAAATAATGAGCAATCTGAGAAGGATATCAAGAAAAAAATAAATTTTACAATAGTAACTAAAAGAATCAAGTATCTAGGAATAAATTTAACTAAAGATGTAGAGGACTTATATACAGAAAACTATACAACACTCTTAAAGGAAATCAAAGAAGACTTAAATAAATGGAAGAATATTCCCTGTTCATAGAAAAGAAGCCTAAAAAGCATTAAGATGTCTATCCTCCCAAACTAATCTACAGATTAATGCAATCCCCATAAAAATCAACACAGCATTTTTTAATGAATTTGAAAAACTAATTACAAAATGTATTTGGAAGGATAAGAGGTTGCAAATAGCCAAAGACATATTGAAAAGAAAAATGAAATTGGAGGTATCACACTACCTGATTTTAAACCATACTACAAAGTTACAGTGGTCAAAACTGCATGGTATTGGCACAAGGGTAGACATACTGACCAACGGAACCAAATTGAGAGTTCTGATATAGATCTTCACATATACAGTGATCTCATCTTCTACAAGGCCACCAAGCCCATTCAACTGGGAGAGAATGGCCTCTTACACAGCTGGTGGGAATGTAGAATGGTGCAGCCATTGTGCAGGACACCTTGGTGGTTTCTCAAAAATTTAAATATAGATCTGCCATATGACCCAGCAATTCCACTGCTGGGGATATAGACAAAAGTACTGAAAGCAAGGACATGAACAGATAAATGCACACTAATGTTCATAATGGCATTATTTATTATTGCTAAAAATTGGAATCAACTCAAATGCCCATCAATAGATGAATGAATAAACAAAACATGGTATATACATACAATGGAATATTACTCAGCCATGAGAGGGAATACAGTATAACACCAGTGGTAGCATGTGTGAATCTTGAAGACCTTATGTTGAATGAAGGAAGCCACACATTGAAGGACAAATATTGCATGGCCTCACTGATATGAATTAAGCAAATTGAGCAGACTCACAGAGCTAGAGCTGGAAGATAGGTTTACAGGAAATAGAAAGGGAGAAGAAGGTTGTGAGTCAATAGCCATACAGGTTAAATCTATGATAAGTTGTAAGTGCACAACTGTGCAGTGAAGGAATATGACAAGGATGTAGTGATAATATTGGGTTAGGCATTGGAGATTGGATAGGGGTAGTGTGGGGAGGGTGAGTTGGATGCTCCATGGAACAAGGGTGAGGGTTGGGGGAGTGAGCAGGTGATCACTGGGTATTGGCGGGTACATGGTTGAAAGTGTAATGTTGGGAAAGCTCTTTTGGCAATATGACAAGAAAGGGTTACTGGTTTAGGGTGTTTGATGGGGGTTATTCTGGACAGGGCCCATCTGGGGCAGGCTTCTAGGGAATGTGCTAGTAATCATTTTGTCATAGTGTGATGTATCAGTGGGTGGAGACCCACATAATGAGTGGGAAGGTGTTGGACTCCTATCCTGGGGAGGCCTGCTATGATCTCAAACAGAGGGGTCAGAGACTCTCGAGAGCATGAGAAGTGCCTAATAGGGGAGTATAGACCAGTGTGACAATCCCTCATTTTTGTTGCAAGTATCTATGAAGATTGTCCTACAAGATGTGAAGCCTGGTGGTTGCCATGGGCCCCAAGGGAAGGGGGAGAACAGAATAGAATAGATGGGACAGGGCATATTTTGCAGGCAATGGAACTGTACTCCATAATCTTGCAATGATGGATATGGGCCATGTTAAATTTCATCAAAAATTTATAAAAGTGTATGGTCCAAAATGTAAACCATAATGTAAACCATTGGCCATGATGAGCAGTTATGTTTCAATATGTGTACATCAGTTGTAACAAAAATATCATCCACATATAAAAAGGTTATTAATATGGGAAGGGAGGATACAGGAAGCACATTGTGTAAATGAGGGTCCCCTGTATTTTTATGTGACTTTAATGTGACCTGAAACTTCTTTGAAGACAAAATGAAAAAAAGTAAGACACTGGGGGATTAAATGGAAGAAAATGTCATTGTACTTACAGGACAACAGATCTTAGAGTGATGAAAGGCAAAATATTTTTAAAAATTCTTTTAAAAAATATTTTCCATTATTGCTTATATCCCAATTATTTTATTTTAGTTTTAGTTTTAAAAATATTTTATGTATTTTATTTCTTGTGTTTAAAACTATCATTATTTTTTCTTATTAATTGTAGTTGGCTACTTTATTGGCTTCGTGTTTGAAGTTTTGGATCACAGAAGGATTACAACAGTGGCAGGGGAGGACCATTTGTCTGGGGTGTCAGTGATGGGGGATACGTGGGAAGAAGTTCACCTGG
This sequence comes from Tolypeutes matacus, assembly GCA_026826555.1. Taxonomy (NCBI): domain Eukaryota; kingdom Metazoa; phylum Chordata; class Mammalia; order Cingulata; family Chlamyphoridae; genus Tolypeutes; species Tolypeutes matacus. The sequence continues at coordinate 259,017 of JAKSZT010001663.1, forward strand.
GCATACATATAGGCATATAAATGTGTTCAACTGTTCATGGGGCATTGCCACAGTGGGTGCAGATTCACAAAATAATCAAAAGAATATCAAATTCCCATCCTGGGGAGCTCTGCCACATTCTCTAATGGAACACCAAGAATCCCCCAAGACAGGGACATTGACTAGTGAAGAAGGGTTGTCCACTGGTGGGCCCTTGATTTTGGTGACTGTGCTTATGAACTTTTACTCTTGAAATGGAAACTTAACTTAGTGTTTTAGGTTATCAAAGAGTTACCTCCCGGGAGCCCTTTTGTTGCTCAAATGTGACCTATCTCTAAGCTAAAGTCAGCATATAAACACAATAACTTCCCCCAATGTGGTACATGACTCCTGGGGATGAACCTCCCTGGCACAGAGTGATTATTACCAATTATGAGCAATAAATGAAATTGCAAAAAAAAAAAAAAAAAAAAAAAAAAACTTGACCAAAAGGGGGAAAAGGTAAAGAAAAACGAGTTTTCATGGATGAGACTTCAAAATTTGTCGGGAGGTCATTCCAGAGGTAAAGCTTATGCACATCTCAGTAGGATTTCTTTGACAGTCAAAGTACATATTATCCTCAATAGCAGGGATCCTGAGGGCTCTGGAAACTTCCAGACACTATAGTCAGGGCAGATAGCTTAGGAGTTTGGTCCCTTGCCAGTGGGCCCTATTTTGGAATTTATGCCCCCCAGTGTGACAGAGTTGGGCTTAGATGTGATTTCCCTATACATGGCTCTTCTGTCCTTCTATTTGAACTTATAATTAGTAAAAGTTGGTAGATGTATGTTTAAGAGATTTGAATCTTGGGCTGCCCGTGTGCCAGCTGGACCCTGAATCTCTACCGAGCTTCAACACCTACTCTGCAGTTCATTGGACTCACCCTGGACAACTAACAAGGAGGGGATGATGGATAGCCAACATACCAAGGAACTGAGAGTCTCTACAACTGTAAGCAAAAGAGTCTCATCCTTGGGTCATATGGGGTCAAAGCCCCACCCCTCAGTTAAAGGTGGAGTGGGCACCTCTATACCAGAATCCTCAGAATTGAAGGGTGAACTATGGTCTAAAGTAGATTTACTGGTATTCTGCTATGTGCTTATTGTTATTCTAGCATTGGAATAAATATCATTGATGTGGAGGCAGTGGCCACTGTAGTTTCTGAGCGTAGGTAGAGCAAAAAAATAGGTGTAATACAGGGCCATTTTTGGGACTTGGAAATTGTTCTGAATGATACTAAAATGACAGATACATGTCATTATATATCTTGCCATAACCTATAGAATTCAGTGGGAGAGAGTGTAAACTACAATATAAACTATAATCCATGCTTAGTGGTAATGCTCCATAATGTTTCTATCAATTGCAATGAATGTACCACACAAATGAAAGATGTTGCCAATGTTGGAAAATGTGGGAGGTGTGGGAAGTAGGGCATGTGGGAATCTCCTATATATTCTCTGTAACATTTATGTAATCTAATTATCTTTAAAAAATAAAGAATATTAAGAGACAAAGTAAATTAAAAAATAAACAAAAGAAAACAAAACAAAAATTTAATTCTCACAGCAGCCCTGCAGGTCTCCAAACACTGCATGAAGAACAGTGAGTGGGAAGTGCTTTCTCTCTGTCACTTCCTGAGCTTATTCCCTCTGGACTGTGCAGTAGCCTTGTACCCATTCTCCTACTCTTATCTGGCCTGTCTAGGTCACATCTACACAGTCTTCAGAGGTGACATGATTAAATTCCCAACACTGGGAATTTCAGCTTTTTCATTACTTGACCCACTCTTCTCCCCCTACCTTATTCTCTGCTCTCTCTTTACCTGACACTCTGCTTTAACTTTTCCTGAATTACTGCTCTTTTGTCTGTCTCTCAGTGTATACCTCTGTCTTTATGGAGTCAGAGCCAGGGTCTAGTGATGAATGGAAAAAAAGGGACATCCACACTCATTGCTGGGCTGCTGCTATATCCCAGGCTTCAGGGCATCCTCAGAGTCAGTGGGAGAAAGTTCTGGCAGGAGACAGAAATCCAACTGTCTATGCAATCTTATATGCCCCACTGTCCATGGCCTGTTCTGTGGAGCAGCCTTTCTGGACTCACAGGTGCTGGTCCACTCAGTGTTTGGCATTCAGGACATGGAGAGAATCAGTCAGAAATCTGGAAGCCAGGAAATCCATGAGGTTAGTCATGGAGAAACCAGTGCACCCTCAGATGGATCAAGAGCATTCTCACCCTGACCACTTTTTGCCATGCCTGCCAGGCTGAGCCCCCAACCTCTTCCTGGCTTCAGGGCTCCAGCCTCTCAGTCCCTTAACCTATCCTCAAGAGGCTGTTTCCCTCTTCCCCTCCCTTTAAGTATCTGAAGCCTGCACAGCACTACTGTGGCCAGCTCCCTCCTGTGCAGCCATTTGGGAAGTTTTGCCAAATGCCTAACAACTCCATCAGTGCAATTTGAACAAAATCATTTGCCACCTGGTGGGGATAATTCACTCTGGGACCCCAGGAAAGGAGACTTGTGGGTCATGCCTGAGGTGGGGTGTGGAGGCACTGTGGGCTGGCAACCATCTCCTATCATGTTTGGGGTCTATTTCTGTCTCTTAAGAACCTTTGTGCCCACCCCTCTAACTTGCACACTGTCCCACTACACTTCTATAGGGGCTGAAAGTCCTGGTGCTTCTCTCTATAACATTCCATTCACACATCCAGATTCCGCTTTAACATCAACTTGCTCAGAAGGGCCCACACTATACAGTTGCCATCTGAAAATTCTTAATAATCCTTTATCAATGGGCTTAGCATTTTCACTTGCATTGAGCCCCATAAATTATGTAGCTGGCCCTGTGCACATTTTTGATTTATTGAAATTATTCTGCTTACAAAAGTAATATATGTTCATTTTAGAATATGTATAAACTGCAGATAAGACACAAGAAGAAAATGAAAAATCATCTAACATTCTATATCCCAAAAATGAACCATGTTAACTATCATGTTTCATGTTTCCTGAGTACTTTCCTTTGCAGAGATGCACAGATGAGAGAATGAGAGCATCCTTTACAGAATGCATCACAGTGTGCTTCCTATTGTGTTGCTCTGTTTTTCACTGAGTCAATTGTTCATATTGGCTTGTCTATAATTAATTCATTTATTCCATCATTTTTAATTTTATGCCATTTTATGCCAGTCCCACAGTTTGTTTAATACTTTCTTCTTGAATATTGGCTGATTTCCTGAGGATAGAAATTCTATCAGAGAAAGGAGTGTGAGTCTTTTTGGTGGCCATAGGACCCATTCCTATAGGAAAGTTGTTGGGTCATGGGTCATGCACATTTTTAAAGATTTTTCATTAAACAGCTACATTTGTCTATTCATGACACACATGAGCTTGGAGCAAACCCATATTCAGTCAAACCTTCTGTGTGAGTGCAGACCAGCACCATCAGTCTGTTCTTGAAGATTTACATATATTCATTTATTTACTACTTAAAATGACCCTTCTGACTATGGTTTATTAGCCAATTTAATAAATAACACACTCCAGAGGTTCAGAAAATATTAATATGAAAAAATTACATGTTTAGAAAATGTCACAGCAAAAATTTGAATTTTGGTCTTTCTGTCTGCCAAGCTCAAATGCCTTTAGACTTACACACTTCTCCTAGGTGTTAGTTGGAATGTTCCTCTTCACTTCTATCAACAGAAGTACTACCCTGTGATCACAACCTTCTGTCCTAGTTTGCTCACATAAATACTCCCCATGTCCAGATTCTCTAACTACATATGGACCTCAAGCACAGTGATGCCCCTTGACAAACATCAGCTTCTATCTCTCATCATTTTTACTGCCCAGTTGAATCCACAGTTACTCTTAATAACATATACATATCAAGATGACTCTTATTTCCTTATGTCTGTATGATGATTTGCCACCTCCAATGATGAAAGCCTTAAATCTCTGACTCCAAATATTTGCATTTTTTTCAATGAAACAACACATGGCTAGGATATTAGTCTTCATCTAAGCAGTCATAAGCACTAGTGGCAATCCTGCTAGGTCTTGCTAGTTAAATTACTCTTTCATACTCCATAAACACTTAAAAATTCCCCATGCTTTTTGATGATCAAGCATTCTCATATTATTCCTCACGTTTAACAGATTCAATTGCCTCCTACTAAACATATGGATTATGTAATCTGCCAAATAACACTATAACACCATATCTTCAAATATTCCTGAATTCATATAGATTGACATCTTCTTCTCTTCTATTTAATGAAAATCCATGTTATCTGTGGCTATGTCAAATGTCTCCAATAGAACACTATCTTTCTTGTTTTCTTGAGAACTATATTATTGATTATAAATTAATCTCCTTACCAGAAGCCTCTCCCTCTTGTCATACTCCCATCTTCTCAATATTTAAGCTCATTTTCACCTCTTCCATCATGGAACAAAAACCTCTTCTAAAGTAATTTTCTCTCAAGTTCCTGATCTGTTCAGTTAACAATCCAACTGAAAGTGCTGTTACTATACCTTAACACCCACCTAAATCTTTGAATTACACAGATCAGCAATAATTTCCTCATAAGTAAATCTTGCTAATGTCACCAGTGATCTCCCTACAAATAAATTCTTATTTGGAACAAAAGAATTTAACCATAACCGCATTTTGGTAAATTTATTTTTCCTTACTTATTCTAGCATCTTAGTCTCCTGTCTTCAAACTACTCTAGTTACTTCTTCCCCTTGTCCTCTGAAATAATAACTATGCAAATAACAATATTGGAGCATCTCAAAATGAAATATAAGCCCCTCTTTTTATATTCTATAAACACTCAAAATTTTCTCCATGTCTTTTGCTGACCATACATTTTCATATTTCCCTTCATTTTAATAGATGTAATTACCTACTGGTCATTCCTCATCCTCTCTCTCTCTCCTCAGACCTTCCTATTCCCTGAGATACAATGATATTGAAATTAGGCCACCTAATAACCCATCAATGTCCCCTAACTGTTCAAGTGAAAAGAATATTCCCAAGTCTCTCACTTTAAATCAAAAGCTAGAAATGATTAAGCTTAGTGAGAAAGACACATTGAAAGTTGAGACATGCCAAAAGCTAGGCCTCATGTGAATGCAAAGTAAAAGTTCTTGAAGAAAATTATAAGTACTATTCAAGTGAGCACACAGATGAAAAGAAAGTGAAAATGTCTTATTTCTGACATGGAGAAAATTTTAGTCATCTGGATAGAAGCTCAAACCAGCCACAATATTCCCTTAAGCCAAAGCTTTATTCAAAGCAAGTCCATAATTCTCCTCAATTCTATGAAAGCAGAGAAAGATAAGGAAGTTTGAGAAACATCTGAAGTTGTCAGAGGTTGGTTCATGAGGTTTAAGGAAATAAGCCATATCCATAACAGAAAAGTGCAAGGTGAAGCAAAAAGTGCAGATGTAGATACTGCCACAAGTTACCCACAAGATTTAGCTAAGATTTTTGATGAAGGTGAATATGCTTAACAACAGATTTTCCTGTAGATGAAAGAGTCTTCTATTGGAAGAATTGCCATGAAGGGCTTTCATAGCTAGAGAGGCAAAGTCAATGCCTAGCTTCAACCCTCAAAAGACAGACTAATGCAACTGGTGATTTTAAGTTAAAGCCAATGCTCATTTAACCATTCTGAAAACCCTAAGGCCCATAAGGAATTATGCTAATTCTACTTTACTTCTGTCCTAGTGACAGTGGTGGTAGCACATCTTTTTACCACATGGTTTACTGAATACAGGCATACCTCAGATTTATTGTGGGTTCAGTTCAAGACTGCTGCAATAAAGCAAATATTCCAGTAAATTAAGTCACATGACTTTTTTTTTGTTTTCCAGTATATACAATAGCTATGTTTACAGTATACTATAGTTTATTAAGTGTACATAGCATTATGTCCAAAAACAACAGTGTACACACCTTAATTAAAATTTGACACAATAACACAAGTGAATACATGTTGTTGGAAAAATGATGTCAAAAGACTTGCTTGACAAAGCATTTACACAAACTTTCAATTTATAGAAAATGCTATATCTTTGAAGCTCAATTAAATGAGATATATCTTTATTATAAGTCCACTTTTGAGACCCTTGCTCAGAAAAAGATTCCTTTCAAAACATTTTTTCTCTTTGACAATGTACCTGGTAACTGAAGAGCTCTGGAGATGTAAGATGACATGAATGCTCTTTTCATGTTTTCTTACACAACAGTCATTCTGTAGCCCAAGAATCAAGGGGGCAATTTTGACATTCAAGTCTTATTATTTAAGAAATATTTTCATCAGGCTATAGCTGTCATATAATGATTCTTCTGATGGATCTTCACAAAATTCATACAAAACCTTCTGGTATGGATTCACCATTCAAGATTCCATTAATAATATTCATTGGAGGAAGTTAAAATATTAGCATTAACAGAGGTATGGTAAAAATGATTCCATTCTTCATGGATGACATTGAGGGGTTCAAGATGTGGGTGAAGGAAGTAACTGCAGATATGATGGAAAAAGCAAGAGAACTGGGTTTAGAAGTTGTGCCTAAGGATATGAATGGATTGCTAAGATCTCATGATCACATTTGAATGGATGAGGACTTGCTTATTTTGGATGAGCAAAGAAAGTTGTTTCTTGAGATAGGATCTACTCTTGTTGATGATGTTGTAAAAATAGTTAAAATGACAACAAATTGTTTAGAATATTACATCAATTTAGCTTTTAAAGCAGTGGCAGTGTATGAAAGGAGTGAGATAAATTTTGAAAGAATTTCTACTGTGTATAAAATACTATCAAACAGCATCATATGCTACTGAGAATTCTTTCATGAAAGGAAGAGTCAGTCAATGGGGAAAATTTACTCTTGTGTTATTTCAGAAATTGGCACAGCTACCCCTAACTTCAGCACCCTTATCAGTCAATAGCCATTAAGGATGAGGCAAGACCCTCCACCAGCAAAAAGTCAACACCTCACTGAAGGTACAAATTATGGCTAACATTTTAAAGCAATAAATCATTTTTTAATTAAGGTATGTATATATATATATATATATATATTTAGAAATAATGTTATTGCACACTAAACCTATAGTATGATGTAAATATACCTTTTATTTCTTGCGAAACCAAGAAACTCATGGGACTTGCTTTATTGTGATGACCTGGACCCAAACCCACAATATCTCTGAAGAATGCCTGTATATTTGCCTTGTGAATAGAAAATTTCTGGATGGAGGCACAAGAAATAATTACATTGTTTACCTCTGAAGGATAGACTGGGGATCTGTGTGGTGGAACATTTACTTTGCATTAAATATTTCTTTATAATATTAAAAGAAAAAGATGCTCTTTGTTGGTTGGTATAAAGCTAAGAGAAACATAAACAAAGGTAGAGAGCTAGCACTTTGCACATTGTAAAGGGCATCCTCATTTTTTTTTCCTTTGCATCCACTGTCCTGTAAAGGAAACAGGACAGGGACTATCGCTCCTATGGGAAAGTGTGGGAATGAGGTGCCATCCTTGACATGAACGGAAGCCTCTGCACTCCATACTCCCTCTCTTCTCCAGAACCCTCAAGCTCTCTTCAACCCAAACAATGCACTTTGTTCTGTAATGTTTTTGTATATATTTGTCTACAAATCTATCTCTGTTGAAAATCTCTCAACCTCTTGCACATTTGTGAGGGATGGAGAGGACTTATCACTATATTAAGCAGTGTGAGGAAGTAGCAGTACCTAGACTGGAAAATGTGGGAGGGCTAGGGAGCAGAGCATATGGGAATCCCTTATATTTTTTGTATAACATTCATGTAATATGTTTCTTTTTTAAAAAGTATGTTAAAAAAGAAAATATGATTTTCATATCATGAGAGCATTGACTTTATTATAAAAAATTTCAATTCCATTAATAGAAAAAAACAAAAATATATAAGTAGTGGTTTAAAAAAAAAAAAAGAGGTGGTGAGAGAGAGAAAAAGGAAGAAATAGGGAGAGAAAAAAATTAGCTGGCTAAAATTCTACTGGTATCTTACTGCAAGTGGCCTCCATATTCCATATTTCAGACAATCCTCTTTTCCCTCACAGGAGCTATTGAGACATATGTTCCTAGTTCTCTTGACCTTTGATGCTCTCTTGAGCCAGATTCATATGATGGTATTTGAGTAGGATATCCCCTGTTTCTGGCACACTTTGAGAGCAGGGCAAGTCTTCACATCCAAAAGATGGATTATGTGTATTCAGGAAAAAACAAGGTCTCTTTGTCTGAATGTCTTGGCCTGCTGCTCATTGCTTAAGCAAGTTATTCAATTCTGTTGAATTTCTGTTTTCTCAGCTAAAAAATGAAGAAACCAAAGCTTATACCCCAGAATTGTAGAAAAATTCAAATAAAGATTCTAAGCCCAATATCTGGTTCATCTAAGGAGCTCCATTTAATGATTTCTTCCACTCCCATATCAGCAGACAACTTTGTTCCTGTACTTAGTATATTCTCCCTATATCCATATTGGGCACTACAGGCATTTCTTTTTCTTTTTCTTTTTTTTTTTTTAAGATATTTCGATTATACAAATGTAATATAAAATAATATAGTTGATTCCCATATGCCTTGCTTACCACACGTCCCACATTTTCCCACATTAACAACATCCTTTATTAGTTGAGGTACATTCATTGCAATTGATGAACACAGTTTGGAGCATTGCCACTAAGCGTGGAATCATTTATTAAGTTTATATTGTAGTTTACACTCTCTCCCTCACAATTCTGTAGGTTGTGGCAAGATTTTTAATGGCCTGTATCTGTCATTGCAATATTATTCAAGACAATTCCCAAGTCCCTAAAATGCCCCATATTACACATGATTTTCCCTCTACCTACCCTCAGAACCTCCAGTGACCATTACCTCCATATCAATGATATAATTCTTCTATTGATAGAATCACAATAATTCTATAGTAGAATACCAATAAGTCTAATTTAGTCCATAGTTCATTCCCCAATCCGAGGATTCTGGGATGGTGATGTCCACTCCACCTCTAATTGAGAGGGGGCTGCAATCCCATAGGGCCAATGGATGGGATTCTTTTGCTTGCAGTTATAAACACTCTCATTTCCTTTTTATGGTAGTTGTCCATCATCTCCTCCATGTTATTTGTCCTGGGTGAGTCCAATGAACTGGAGAGTAGGTGTTGCAACTCAGTTGAGATTCAGGGCCCAACTGGCACATGGAGAGCCCAAAGATTTAATTTTCTTGGATGTATACACCTATCAACTCTAGTACTAATTACAGGATCAAATAGAAGGACAGAAGAGCCATGTGTAGGGAAACCACACCTGAGTCCAACTCCGTTACTATGGGAAGCATAAATTCCAAAGTAGAAGCCCCTGGCAAGGCACCAAACTTCTGAGCTACCTGCCCTGACTTATTGTCTGGATGTCTCCAGAGCCCTCAGGAGCCCCACTATTTTGGGTAGTATCTACTTTGGCAGTCAAAGGGATCCTGCTGAGATGCGCGTAAGCGTAACCTCTGAAATGACCTCCCAACTCATTTTGAAGTCTCTTAGCCATATAAAGTCATTTGTCTTTACTTTTTTGCCCTTTTGGTCAATGTATTTTTCCAGTTGCATTGCTAGTTGGTGGTTGGTATTAATGCCTCAGTGCCAGGGAGGATCAGCCCCAGGAGACATGTTCCACCCTGGGGGGAAGATAATGTATTTATATGCTGAGTTCAACTTAGAGGGGGTATAGGCATTTCTTGAGAACTCTTGAGATGAGCATGGCAGACACTTTTCTGGCTGAAAACACACACTTGCCTCCCAGAACCCTCTTACCTGGAACAGGACTTAATGTGGACTAGAGAGTTCACCCATGTCAGAGAGGCGGCAAAATGGTCCCCACACAGACACCTGACATAGAAAAAGCCATATGAGGGTTTGTTTGATTAAATAAAACTCTTGCTTATTTTTCTATTGCATTTTAGGGTTTCTTTTCTGGAGTGATGAATATTTCTAAAATTGATTGTGGTGATGGTTTCATCATTCTGTGAAAACACTAAAATCTATTGAATTGGATATTTAATTGAGTGAATTGTATGGATGTGAATTATATCTCAAAAAAATGGTTAAAAAAAAAACAATCAAAAGCTCATTTATTTTCCTTACAATTTTCAAATATGTCTTTGTTCTGCGATAATGTACTTAGGCAAATACATAAGCCTGAGCTTGACCAACCCAAAGAATATGAATAAACACCCATAAATCACACTTCAGAGGAAGAAGGAGGAATACTTCTGTGGAAGAAAAGAATGAGAAGGTGATGGATATAAGAAGAGTAAGTGACAACTTTCTCCATCCAGCAGCATGAACTCAGCTTCATGCCTTTAATTTAAGGCCTTTAATTTTCCCAGACAAATGGGAAGCATGTTCAGCTTCAAGAGTATTGCTTGGCAATTGAGGGGTGATTATAGCTGGAAGAGGATTGGGATGGGGGAATATTTTTTATTTTTCGGTATTCTCAAAATAGTTATAGGTAAGGGGTGGGAATGGGAGAGATGGAAAGGGGCATAATATTCAGTGGATCCTGAGTTACCAGGCTCTCCTTCCGCACCCTGCCAAGTGCCCTGAAGCCTTGCCTGACTCTATTGGGATTGAACCCATTAACCAATTACTTGTGAGTCTCAGAGAATGAACAGGAGAAGGTCACCTGGGACCAGCCATGTGAAAAGCCATTGACATTGTGTGTGCACGGACTGCGAGGCAGATTCACATCCAGCTCTGTCAGCGATCATCTGCAGCGTCCCGTAAATGCATGAGCCCTGAACCACAACCACGCTCCACCCAGTGCGGAGGAAGCCTAGTACTGTGAACTGCCTACACACCCCCTTACACAGTGCCACATCCGACCCCACATTGTACAGTTGGGAAACTGAGGCGCAAGGAGGAAGTGACTGGACCCATCCCCTCCTGGCCCTCATTAGAATTGGTATTTCTGTGAGGAGAGCTGCCAAGAAAGACAGAGAAGTATGTCATGCTTCTCTGAAGAAGGGCAGAGTTGGTCACAATAGTCACTTGGATCTCTCTAAAATTGAGACTCTTTGCTCACCCTCTGCTCAGTGATGAGGTTTTCTATGGTCAGGACAGCCTTAATGGGATTAGAGTGTGGAGTGTGGGGTGAAGTGATCCTCCTGAAAGCCAGGGTCAGACACTGGGATCCAGCCACTGCAGGAGTTCTGTGAGAGGGCAGTGTGGAAGGAAAGGACTTCTTACTCTGTTTCCCATCTGACTACCCCCAGTGCCATCTTTTTCATTCTGAGCACCTTGCTGTACAATTTTTCAGAGGATTTCTGTCAGCCCCCAAACTTTTCCTGCCTCAATGTGCTGATGATCTACCTACAGCTCATTGTGCCTGGATCAGAGCTGGAGCATGTTACCCACCTTCTTAACCAGCATGAGCATGCAGAGGCCACTCAGGCAGAGGCAGAGTAGAGCAGGAATAGGGATTGGTGCCCATGAGCAGGTGATCCAGCATCAGATCCAACTACCATTTTGGAGACAAGTCAGGCTTTAGAGGCAGCCCTAGAGTCAGCTCTAGCACTCAACCCAGCAGTGGCTAAAGTGCTAGAGAGTGAGGGAGTCTCTGCCTCTCCCAACCCAAGTCAGTCCCTGAGAGAGAAGAGAGATACTCTCTTCCAGTGTGTAAAGGGGGTCCCTTTTGGTACCTATTTATGTCTTATTTCAAGAACCTGCAAGTGCCAAGGACCACTGTTTCCTGGACTTTAGTGGGGGGATCTCAGAGAATGATTGAATTTCTATGTAAAAGAACAAATACACTAACCATATGGTTTTCTGGACAACATTTGTGTTGTAAATAGCTATTTCTTGACCTGAAAATTATATTAAATTCCTGTTTCTACTATAGCCTGGGGGTTAAAGTTTTGTTCTTTCATTTCCTATTTTAATTTTGAAGAGATACAAACCTTCTCATTCTTCATTGAATTAAAAAAATCTTGAGGGTCATCAGTTAATGTGGGATAAGCTCGAAAGGCCTGCCACTCTTCTCTGGCTTACTGAAGGAAATGTGCAGGTCCTCACTTTGCAGAGATGTGCATTTCAGTATCATTAAACTGAGTGAGGAGCTAAGACAGCTCATCAGAACTCCTGGGATAGGGTTGAAGAGGTTTTCACAGGCAACTTCTGAAATGTGAGTGTCTTTAAAAATTACATTTACAAGAACCACTTCCTGATGCAGGACAGTGGCTTCCTTTCTACAGCTTTGGAAAAAGAGGGAATATTTTCTGCTTCTCATGCTGAGGTTTCTTTTTTAACAAATACTAGGAATTTGTAGTTTTTGAGATGAACTCTGGAATTCCATCAATACTAAGTGGGTAAAAATATAAAAGATTAATAGCTACAAAGCAGAAAGATAAAGGCCAGGGGAAATTTTCTAGCAAATGGATGAGGGTAGACAGGAATGTGCATCCTCATTTGCCCTCTAGAGTATGATGTGGTCAACACTTCACCTTAGATTGAATTCTCCAGGGACCCTGGTTCCTGATCTCAGAATTTTTTTCTGGTTGATTTGTGTCCAGACCAAACATTTGTGATGCAGCTTTTAAGGCTACAGCTAGGACTCATTTCATAAGCATTATTGATCGCTATGAACTCTTATTTCTAGTATCTCTGCAATTCCACATTCCACTTTATTTAACCAGAAATTCCCTAGAAGGCCCTCAGCCTCTTGGTCAGGTCCCTGGTGGCCACTGCTCTCAGACTGAGGCCTGGTAAATTACTTGTGAGCTCACGTTTGCCAGGATAAGGGTCCTTATTCCATTCCAGAGAAGGACACCTCACTCTCTCTCTCTCTCTGTAAAAGGGGAAGTCTAGAGATTGTGATTCTGAGTTTCACCTTCTTAGGTGATCTCTAATTTACATACTCAGTCATATTGATACTGATTTATCCTAAAAGAGTAGCTAGGCCAGAGCCCTTAGAGGTTATAGCTCTTGGGCTATTGGTGTCTTTTGTCCAAAGTCCTGTGTTTTAGTTATGACCATGGAATGGAATCTTTCCCTTGAGGAGAGATGAAAGATGGGACATGCTATAGATATGAGGAGAGTGAGTGCCACCAAGACTAATGATCTATAGGCATACAGGGACACATCCTCACTCCTAAAAACACTGAGGCACTTCCAGTTGTGATGGTGGCAGATTCTGCCCTGAGATCACCTGTTTGCCTTCCCAGGGCTTTCCCATGACTGAGAGCTAAAGTGTTAAGACCTGGCATAGCACTGTACCTTCAGGATGCCACAGCACCCTTCAGCCTGCACCTTGTTAGGTGTTTAAACATCACCTCCAAGGAACACCTATAAACAAGCCAGATTAATTGCAGGGTGATACAAGTTGTCCCTCTCATTACTGATAGTTTAAAGTATCAGTCAGAGAATCAGCAGGGCTTAACTCTTCTGGGGAAGCCTCCTCAGGGTAGCTGAGGGGCTGACCACAAACCCTGGCTCCAACATTTGCTGAGGTGGCACAGCCAATCAGAGATGAGGTTTGTTGAATGAATCACAAAAATGGTTCTGCCTTTCCCTTAAGGACAGGAGTGCCAAGTCCCAAGGTTAGTCCAGTAACTAAAGCATGGGATCCTAACAAAGGGTCCATGAGCTTGAAATTAAATTTTAAAAAAATTATTTTTGTGAGGACGTGTTGGTGTAGTTGTGATATATTTAATAAATATATTATATATTTAATAAATAATACACAGTACAGTGTGGACTTAGTAAGTTTCTGTGGTTTTCACCTGATTGGCAAAGGGGTTCAAGGAACAAAAAAGTTAAGAAACCCTGGCCTAGAGGAAGTCACTGGTGTCCAAGGAATTTTGCCCACAGGGATGGGAGGCTTCTGAGAGCAGAGAGAGCATGTAACATTTAAAAAGTCTACTTCATGTCAGTGTGTCAAAGAAGATAGATATACTATTGCATCTCAGGCTATCATTGACCAAGAGTGAAGTGTGAATCACCCAGCAGATCCTCATTTGCAGTGAGAGTCTATTTCACTGGAATTTGGCAGGGAATCTCTATTTATACCTGAGACTCTTTGACCCAACCAGAAAGCCCAGGTGGCCAAGGCAGTCACACGCAGGGCTAGTATTCCCCCATTCCTGGAGGAGAGAAGGTCTTCACCCTGCTCAGGCTCTGCTGGGTGGGGTAGCAGGGGCACAGCTAGACTTGATTCCTCATGGGAAGGGTTTACATTGAATCCTGATAGAGAGTAGGTATACAGTAATATGCAACACTTTCTTGTTTCTGAAAACTTATTGTTTCATAAAACATAATACATTTTAGCATCTGTGGATTCTGATTTTTACTTGTCATGGTTATTATTGCTTGTGCTATTTTTGATGTTTTTATTTCTTTGTTCACTCACATATTTGTTTGTAAACTTGTTTGCGCTAAATCTATGAATTCTATCTATCCTGTACTACATATCTGTGGATGATTCTATCTCCTCCCCCAGCTATGACAAACAAGTCTCCAGACGTGGTCAAATGCCCCCTGAGGACAAAATAACCACCAGCTGATAACCACTGCTCCAGGATTTGGCAAGTTGAGTGGTCCCCTTGGCTTCTTCATCCTCTTGTTATCTGATATGGGTGTGCATCCCAGCCAAGTTGTACCTGTGGGCATTGGTGTAGGTATCTAGGTGAGTCTGGCTCTATCCCCTTACTCACCTCAAAGCCCACAGTTGGCCATGTTTTGCATTACAGTTAACCTTTCAAATATATGAACATATGGGTCAGGTATATAATAGGAACACAATATATAATTGTGTTCCTATTACCCACTAATGAGCCTGGCAATTTCTTACCAAATGTATACTTTACATGGCAAGGATGAGAAAATTCCAGAAAATAATGGGGGGTCAAAATTACAAAGTGTTCCATGTTCATTTCTAATTTCCCCTAGGCTGAAGAACTTTGACAAGCAAGCCAATTTCCTATCTACCTGGACTATTTTGGGACACCATGTTCTTGAAATGTGGAAACATTTTCTGTCACTGCATTACTGTGCTTGAGTAGGACCTACAGAGGGGGTTTGTTGTACCCCAAGTGCCATTAAGTGTCTTTGAAAAATGAGACCAGGCTCAGGTGGAAGCTGGAGAAGCTGGTTTCCAAGATAAGGAATTGAAGCCCCAGTAGAGAACCAGTCTACACATAAACCTAAGGATCCTGAAGTTCCAAGGTAAGGAATCTGTACTAACACCTCCCTTTCCTTTAAGCTGAGAGCAACAGCCAACATTGCTTCTGGTTCTCCCTTCAATGTGAAGATTATTTGGCACTTAAAATTTCTGAGCTCTGCTACTTCATCAGTGGTTCTCACTCTTGACTTTCTATTAGAATCACTTGTATGAAATTTTGCCCATTCTTGGATAAACCACCTAACACAGTTTGATTTTGCTTCATTCAAAAAAATTTTCATTTGGCCTAGTGGAAAACTGCTTTGTCCTCCTTGCTCCCACCAATTAGCCAAATAAAAGGCATGTCCCAGGGTCCTATAATGAGCTGATAGCAAACTTGGAAAAAATGGGCAACACATTGTTACCAACACATCGCTGCCCACAAGTAGACAACACAATGTCTCTAGTTTACAATCATATTTGTAAATGCAGTTCTGCAGTCTCCATATTCAGAAATTATTTGGAGAATTGTTAAGGCACAATACCCTTCCTCTCTAAGCTTTTAAATTCTCTTCTACATGCAAGTTTCCTAGCTTTCTCCCAAAGTCAAAGACCTCTCTATCCTATCCCAGGCAAAAAGGGAAACTTGTGTCTGGGGAAGTCACTTCTGTCCCCAGGTAACATGTCTCCAGTCAGAAACTCAGGCATAATATCTTCACTTTCAATAGACACTGGAAAAACAGAATACTAGAATGAAAACAACAATCTAACAGAATTGGGGAAAGGATATTGGGAATTACAGAGAAAAAAAATCAATATTTTAAAATTATACTACTATAATTATCATTCTTTTGTTGTTTTTTATTTCAAAATATCTATACATTTTCTGCACTGGGTCAAGAGTTGTCCTATCATGTAGAACAAATGTGGGAACAAAATCATCATGGTCTCTGCCTCCATGTAGCTTACACATTAAATGCAGAAAGATATTAAATCTAATAATTATATAACTTATTATTAAAATATAATAATCATTAAAAATATAGGAACATGTTGCTACAAAGCTTACTTAGGGTAATATTATCTAGGCATGGAAGTCAAATAAATGATTCCTGGAAAAGGTATAACTTCTATAGGAAGAACAGAATTAGAGTAGTTGACGATGAGAGATGTTTGTTCCTTTTCAGGAGAAGCAAAGAGTTGAAGTATATACTGTCCATTTGATGAGCTACTTATTTTTTTTTCCACAGACAAAATGATCTAGGATGTTGACACAGCTAATGCATTCCCCATAATTTCTGATGACCTGTGAATAAAAGATTTCTGTTTCTGATGACCTGAAGAGCCTGTGATTAGGCATTTCAAAGTAAATGAACAAAAGCATGTTAGAAGATTCAGCTGAACATTGTGTGTCCTCGGCTGACTTCAGTTTACTACTGGTTGTCATTTTTGTGAGCTGGATATGGGACAGGGCAAAGTATGGGATATGGGAGTTTGCAAAAAATCTGTTTAACAACAGTGAGAGATCCAAATCTCTATTGAATTTGGATTTTAGACTGTGAGTTTCAAAAAGAGAAAATATTTATCTGCCAGCACTACACCTCAGACCACCTTCTGGATGAAACTTCAATTACACTGAGTAGACATGTTCCTGGTGGTGGATATTGGAAACATTACCCTTTTCAATGAGAATCCTGTATATACACACTCACCAAAGTTTCTGCTTATGATCAACTGTGTCCAATCTGTACTCTTTCAGTCCAATTAATGGGATCAAGGATGCCTGAGTACTCATACCTTGGCCTTGGCCCAAAATATAGGCCTGGAAATTCTTCCAGAATAACCTGGGAAAGATAATCTTTCAAACTTATGTACAATTTTAAGCACATGTAGATAAATTTTCTGTTGTGCATATAGCTTGCAAAAGTTAGAGTATTAAATGAATGTGCATTTTGAAAATCAAGAACCTAAACTGCAATAATGTATTAAAAAGTTATTCTATGTTACATAGTTCAGGCCCAATGATTCAATTTTGTTCCTATGACTTTTTTCTGGATTTTTCAGATCAATTTCTTCCTCTTTTTTTCAAAATCTACTTAGTATTTCAAAAAGATTATAAACTAAAGAAGAATATTTAGATTTTACTGAAGATATTATGTGATTTTTCACAATGATAGGATAGTAAAATGTAATATAATCCACAAGAACAGTATGTATCCAATACAGAGAGAATGAATGTCTGTAGAAATTTCTGAAATGATAAGAAAAAAAGTCACCAATTTCATCAGTGGATGTAATAAAGATTTACATTCAATAAAGGTAAATGAATCACCAGGACACTAATATGAAGAGTAAAATAGAATTAATTAATTAAAATTTCAAATTGATACTCTCATGAGTTTTGGACAATCTTGAGGTCAGAGGAAGAAGTGAGCTGGATTTCTTTGAGGTTTCAAAAGCCATGCCGGGACAGAATGTATGAGACTGGCAAAATGAGATGCTGAGCAGAACTTTTTCATTCATAGACCACTGAGGTGCTAAAATCTTAAGTGAGAATGGCAAAAGAATCTTTACCTCTGTTCCAGGGGAGCAGGCAAGCAACAAACTTTGGCCTAAAGGACAATCAAAAATAATTTATTTGATTTGCTCTTATGAGCAAGGGTGGATCCTAATAGGGGAGGGTAATCAGCATGTCAAGACCTCATGTTGCATGTAACTATGGATCTTGTCATCCAATGAGTCAAGACAGACAGGGTCATCATGTGCTCTGGGGGGGGGAGGGGGGGGGATGAACAGAATAGATCAAACAGGGGGTATCAGTAGTCAGGGGAAATGCTTTTCATTACCTTATAGTGATGGACACAGGACATGGTAAAAAGCAAAAATTATTAAATTGTACCATCTAAAATGTAAACTATACTGTAAACCATTGATAATGTTTAGTAGCTATGTTTTGCTATCTGTATAACAGTTATAACAATGCAACCATTCACATACAGAAAGGATTTAATAAGGGATGAGGAAAGTGGGAAGAGATTGGGTATATGAGAGTCTTTAGTATTCTGTATGTGACTTTGCTGTGACCTAAAACTTCTTTGAAAATTCAATGAAAATTTGGGAGACACTGGGGAGTGAGAGGGGGAAGGTGCCATGGTACAGACTGGACACCCCATAATGCAGTGATAAAAGGAAAAATGTCAAAAAATTTTAAAAAAAAATTTTTCCCATTTTTTGAATAACTCAATCCCTTAATTTTATTTTCAGTGTTCTTTTTTTAATTTAAGTTTCCATGTATTTTATCTCTTACATTTCTCCAAGGGAAAAGCAACAGTCCGCCAAGTGCAGGGGCAGTGTCTGGCTAAGGAGAGTGGTCCACTGATGGGTTCTTTTTATTGATGACTAACCATACAAGTTTTTGCTCTTATAATTGAAGCATAGCCTATTGTTATGGGGTGCCTAAATATTGCCACCTGAGAGCCTCCTTGTTACTTGAATGTGGCCTCTCTCTAAGCCAAACTTAGCACATGAATGCAGTACCTTCCCCCCAGCATGGGACATGTCTCCCAGGGGATGAGCCTCCCTGTTAGTGAGGGATAACTAACAAGTGCCAACTGAAAATATGACTGGAAAAAGACCTTGAATAAAAGGGGAAAAAGGTAAATACAAATGAGTTCATATGACTAAGAGACTTCAAAGAGAGTTGGGAGGTCATCAGAAGGATCTCATAGAACACCATAATGGATATCACCCCAAACAGAGGGGCTCCTGAGGGCTCTGGAGACACCCAGGTCCTATATAAGGGGGGAGAGCTCCAGAGATTGATGCCTTATCAGTGGGTCCTACATTGGAATTCTTGCTCCTGAGAATGACAGAGTTGGACTCAAATAAGTCCTCGCTGCACATGGTCCATCAGTCCCTTCTATTCAAACCTATATGTGGTGCTGGAGTTTGTAGGTGTACTTCCAGAGACTGAAGCTTTTGCCATGCCCATGTGCCAGCTGTGCCTGGAATCTCAGTGGAGCTGCAATTCCTACTCTACAGCTCAATAGACTAACTCAAGACACCTGGCAGGGAGATGTTGATCTACAATGGCCATCCTAGGGAATGGAGAAAGTCTGCAGCTGCAGGCAGGATAATCCTATCCATCTTATCTGTGAGATATAAGCCCCCTCTCACTTGGAGGTAGAGTGGTCATCACCATCCCAGACTCATCAGGATTGGGGGAAGAGCTATGGATTAGAGTGGACTTACTGGTATTCTGTTGTAGACATATTGTAATTCAAGCAATGGAAGGAATTACAACATTGATGTGCAGCCAGTGGCCACTGGATGCTTTTGGGCAGGGAGAGGGAAAAGCAGTTGTAATACAGGGGCTTTTTCGGGACTTGGGAATGATCCTGAGTGACATTACATCGACAGATATAGGCCGTTTTACATCAGCATATAACATGTAGAACTGTGTGGGAGGGAGTGTGGTCTACAATGTGAACTATTGCCCATGCTTAGTGGCAAAGCCCCAGCATGTGTATATCTATTGCAGGTGATGTGCCACACTAATGAAAGATGTTTATGTGGGAGGTTGTGGGAGGTGTGGGAGGTGGGGAATATATATATATATAAAGCAAGAGTTAATTTTGTGGCCCATGCAAAAAAGTATTTAGTGTTGAAAAATAATTGTGTCTGTAACTCTGACACTCAATGGTTCAGAAAACAATAATAATAATATATAAATATACATAGAAGTAATATGATAAAGCAAATGTGGTAAACATTAGCATTTAGGGAATGTGGATGAAAAGCACATGGAAATTCTTTGTACTATTCTTGAAGTATTTCTGTAAGTCTGAAATTAATTCAAAATAAAAGGTTAAAAACTAAATAATAATAATAAAATAAAAGAATAGGGGGATATAAGGTGGGATGGTGTCTTCCCTTTTGTAATAATGAAAATGTTATAAAATTGACTGAGGTGATAACAGCACCATTCTGTGGTGAAAATGAGAACCACTGAGTGTACACTTTGAATGGATTGTACAAAGAATGGGACTGTATAACACAATGAATCCTGTGGTGGAAGATGGACTGTGGTTAACAGAACAAATATGAAAATTGTTCTCTCATGTACTATAGCAAATATATAATACTGGGTGTTAATAATCAGATGGGTTTGGAGAAAATACACCAAAATGTAAGATATGGGCTATAGTTAGTAATAATATTTTGACAATACTCTTTCATAGATTGTAACAAATTCAAAATAATGCAAAGTGTTTGTTGTGGGGTGGTATATGGGAGCCCTTCATGATGATATGCATATTTGTTTGGTAAGTTCACATCTTTTACCATAACCTTACTATTTATGTATATTCATATATGAATGATATATTTCAATAAGTTTTTTAATAAAAAAAGGATGTTGTATTTTATCTAAAAAAAATTTTGGGAGCATGTATAGCTCAGTGGTTGAGCACCTGCTTCACAAATATGAGGTCCCGTGTTCAATCCCCTGTACCTCCTTAAATAAATAAATAAATAAATAAGTTAATTAATTAATTAAATAATGTTAGAAATTTAAAGCTGAAGTCACACCTCAAATCATCATCATCCACATTTTAGCCATCTTCATCATCATCATCATCAATATCTTCATAGCTTTCAATCACCTTCATGAAACCCATCATCACCACCTCCATTACCATCATCTCCACCACCATTATTGGGGAACTATAATGAAAAGCAAAACCTTCTCCCAACTCAGAAGGAAATCTCTCAACAAAAGTAGAAGAGTTAAGAAAAACAATTTTATTATTGAATAAGTATTAAACCAGAATGTGATCCATCACAGGAAATCTATTAAAGATACTCCAAAGAAAGAAGGTGATTTCACCAGTGTTATTTACAAGTAGATAACAACACAAGTTATATATGTTCTCAAGATAAACTTGTCCTCAAGCAAAAGTGCTTGACCACATCCACTGTCATACATGGTTCATCTTAAATTTACCTGGTAATTGTGATAGCCTTTGTGTTTGCTAATTGCTTCTATCCAAAGGAATAGTACAACATTTCATGTATCCATAGTAGGTAGATGGTCACAATTTGGAGCCAGAAACAAAAGTGAAACTCCCATAGAAAGAGGGAGATAAAGACCCTACCTCCCTTGATGTTAACATTTCAGAGAGTTGGTTGGAGGTCCTTGAGAAAGATTCCTGAGTTGCAATGTTGGCAAAAATGCTTCTTTTGTGTTTAAAAAGATTTGCGTATATTTCACATGGGCAGAGAGAAGCTTTACAACTACAAATTTTCTTAAGAATGCTCTAAGGAAAAGAAAGGGATGGGGATTTCTTTCTCTTTTTGTACCAGAGAAAATTTGTTTTTCTTTTTCAATTTGTAGCTACATTTATACCAGCATACCCATGATCCTTATCTCCATCAGGACCAAAATCATCATTTCATCACCATCACCATGTCAGTCATTATCCTCCCCAATATCATCTTCATCTCCACCACCTTCATCACCATTATCTTCCTCAACATTATCATCATCTCCAGTTTACAAAGGAGGGAAATACAGTGACCTTAAGATACCTGCCCATGGCCACACAGCTAGCATGATATAAGGCCAGGATGGCTTGGCACTCCAGCTAAAGTACTTAATCACTTTTAGCCTTCTATGCTAGTACCTTTGGTAATTATCAGAAAATTTAAAAAACGGAAATCAAGATACAGTCTCCTACTGTGTGTTGTGACTGATAAGTGCTATCTCAAGGGAAGTAGGGAAGAATGGTTAAATGGCTAAATTTTTGGCTGACCAAATGTAACCTCTACTCTGATGACTGCAAATATCTTTGAAGAGAGAATAATACTACCTATTTCAGAGGTGTTTGAGAGAATTAAATCAGATACTACATGATAACTCCCTTAGCATTGGACCTTTTTCATTGTAAAGCATTCAACCAAAGTTAAAGTTCTTAGAGATAATGATGACAATGGCTGCTGAGTGGTGGTGATTAAAGTGAAGATGGGTCAGGATTGGAACAGGATTCAATGGTAAGTATAGTGAGATATTAATAGCCATCTGAAAACTCTAACCTCTGTTATTCACATCCAGAGCTAATTATTCAAGAATATTTATTGATTTTCTCATATATGAATGTTCCATTCTAGGTTCTTCTGTGAAACTTGAGAAGATGCACAAGATAGTTAAGATCTCTTCCCTTGTGAATCTTACAGTGTGGGGGAAGACAGACATTCAGATTATGAGAAGAGTGGTTCCCAATGCACATCTACAAATTTTCCATCATAGTACCAGAAAATAATTCTTCACAAAAGCCCTGGGAGACTTTATATTAGCAGCATCCTGAGAATAGTCTTCAGGCTGAAGCTCCCAGAAATGCCCAAGGAAGATCATTCAGACCTAGGTGGACAAAGAATCAAGACTAAACAGTTTCACATCACCTGGTTGAGTCTAGACACAGGAATTATGCCAGGAAATGGAAAGAGTGGGATTCAAAGGACAAGCAAAAGACAAGTATGGACTTTTATACTGAGTTTCCATAGCACTTCTTTGATCAGTACTGTCTCTAAGGACCAGAACCAGATTGGATGACCAAGTCTTCTTTCTGACCTCCATCTGACTCTTTCCTTCCATTTTACTCCCATATGACTTACTGTGTGTCTGGAATACATTTAAAAAAAAAAAACAAGGAAAAGAAGTATCAGAAACAATCAAGTCTTGCAACTTTGCTTTGGCAAGGAACGATGTACTAAAATGCAAAACATTTAAATTAGCAGAGAGATTGTGCATCCAGGACATCTACTCTTTAAAACTAGGTGTTTCCCAAATTAAAATTAATTGAAAGAATGGATATATTCTATGGTAAATTAAAGCTCCCAATTATTTATAAAACTTAGTCTGAGAGATAAAGAAACACAGGGCTTTGGATATAAGAGAACTGAAGTGAAATAATGAAAATAACAAAAGTCAAAGGGAAGGAGTAATTGTTCGGAATTGGTGGAGGTATCAGTTCTGATTGTGAGATTCATGGAAGCTGGGGAGACAAATGAGAATCTGAACACTTGAAAATGTGAAATCACAAAAGGGGTAAAGCAAGTTTCAAATGGGTAGAGTCAAATGCATAATGGTAATTATTTGACTGATTGGCTTTGAGCTACTCATTTCCCATCCAGACATTCTGGCTGCCATAATTTTGTAATCAATAACTTGGGTGATAATGCTTTTTTTTTTTTTTTTTTTTTTTTTTTATGGCCACAGGAGTAGTGTTAGAGTAAGAAAGAGCTAGGTGATACAATCTGTGAGGAATGTGGCATATTGTTCCAGGGACTAGATACAAGGAAGGGTTAATGGGTAGTGATGCCTGAAACTGGACAGATTAACAACTGTAACATGTAACAGAGTAACAATGAGGATACCCACCACACTTCTGGATACTACAATGCACTGGTAAATTGGACAGACAGCATTTGAGATGGTTGCAGGGTACTCAATATCTTCAGTGGAAGGTTCAGTTAAAGCAGGAAGGAGAAAGGAAAGTTTAGAGAAGAGATTTACACTCTTAATGATTCTGGTGGTCTTTGTTTTCCAGAAGTCAGTGTAGAAGACTCTCAGATGTGGGGGAAAGGCAAGATATGGAGACAAAAATGGGATGTGCATAGAGTGTTATGTTGAACTGTGACTTGGGTCTAGATGGTGGTGGCTGAGTTATAGATACAGACTAAAGGCACATGGGTACCAGGAGCTGTGGGATTAGCCCCCATGGTCTCAAGGCATAAGCTCGTGGTGTGTTTGTGAATACTGGTAGGGAGGGATGGTTGGTTGGTAATAATGTCTTTATTCCTACTGAAAGAACCTTGTAGGCCTATGAAAGGCTGGCATAATAGCATATATAGGGCTTCTTCTTGGTCCTTACCAGAGGACAGGTGGTCTTTCTCCAGGAAGGTTGTACTCCCTGTGGAGTACATTTAATGAAATGTAAAGTATCCTATATTGTGTCCCTATAAGGTAGGGTGCCATTATTTAAATCTTCCCTTATACATGAATATTTAGTTTTTCACATTTTAAAAAGTATTTAACTCATGTATCCAAATCTCTTGCTACATGTGCAGATGCTATTTTTGAATTGATACCAGGAAATGAATTTTGGTGGTTGAAAGAATATAGATTGTATATATTAACAGAAATGGAAAAATTTCCAACCATTTGCATTTTAACACCTGATTTGAATATATATTTACCTGTACATTATAATGGAGATTATAATTTTGATTTAAATTTCTTTTTTGGTGTTTGTACACTCATTTTTTAAAAAATTATTATTTGAGAAACTGTAGGTTTATAGATAATTCATGCATAAAATATTTTTCATATACAACTATATTGCACCTTGCATTAGCATTGTACATTTATTAAAATTGTGTCATTTGAATTATATGTAGGTAAGTTATTTTTTCATTATTTAACTAAGTTATTTAAAATTGTGTGTTTTTAAATTAGCCCTGTCTTTCTATGTTATGTATTTATTTTCTATTTATATATTATTGTAATTGCTGAATAAGAACATGATTTCTCATTTAGAATGTCTGTTTCCATTTTAGGTTTTCTTTGTGTACATTAAGATGTTGTTTTAGTTTGCCAAAGGCTGCCAAGGCAATACACCAGGAATGGGTTGAATTGTACAATGGGCATTTATTAATTTACAAACTTACAATTCTGAAGCTGAGAAAATTGTCCAAATGAGGGCACCAGGTGATTCTCTGTTACTGAAGATTAGCTGCTGGCAATCATGGGCTCCTGACACATGGCAGGGCACAATGGCAGCCTTTGCTGGGCTCTGCCTCTTTCTCCAAGTTCTGTTGCCTTCAGCTTCTGGCTGCTCTTTCTAGGCTTTCTCTATCAACTTCTATGGGTTCTTCTCTCCTTGCCTCTGTGCTTGGCCTCCAAGCTTCAAGACCCTCTTTCTCAGCCTCAAGGATTTACTCTCTGTGTTGGTGACCTTTAATTTCTCTGAAAATTCATCCTGTTTATAAAGGACTCCAATAAATGGGTTAAAACATACCCTGGGCTTTGCTTTATTGAAGTAATCTAAACAAACCATCTCACCTACAATAGTTTCAGATGCACAGGAATGGATTAATTTAAGGATATACTTTTCTGAGGTCCACAAATACTCAAACTACCACAGATGTCAAGTTTAGTAAACATCATGTGTGTTTGAATAAAATATGCACACTCAGTTTGGCATCAAAATATGTTCTCTTTACAAAATATATTTCATATATGCATTCTATGAGCTATTTCTTTTTCATTATTCAAAGAGCATATAATTTCATCTCCATGGTTTATAATTATGTGAAAGCTTTATTAGTCTAAACCATTACTGTGCATTTGTCATTATCTCCTTGTGTGTGAAGCAATGTTGGAAGGTGAATATAGGTTCATGATTTCTACAACTTGTTAAGCTTAGTGCTAGTGTGAAAAATTCCTTATTTAATCCATTTAGTGCCCATAAATTCAACAAGCCTAGAACAAAAACAAACAAACAAAAACAGAAAAAGAACTTAAAGAAAAGGAAATTACAGAAACACAGCTCTAATGAGTAGAAACACAAAAATCCTCCGCAAAATATATAGCAAATAGGTTTAGCAAAGTATTAAAGACATAATATATCCTAACCAAATGGGGTATAAGCTTGAATGCAAGGATTGCTCAACATTATAAAATCAATGTAATTCACTCTCTTAACAGTCTAAAGGAGGAAAACTCTATGACCATGTCAATAGATGCAGAAAATAATTTGATAAAATCAACATTCATTAGTGATTAATACCATGAGGAGCTATTCAACTTGATAAAAAGACTTTACAAAGATTATGCAAGTGTTGTCATGATTTCTTATGAAAGATTGGATGATCTCTGCCCTTAAGATCTGAAAAAAGATAAAGATATCTTCTCTCACCCATTTTATTGACCACAGTAAGAGAAAAGAGAAACATCATATACAAAGGAAGCTCAATAAGATTAAATGCTGATTTTTCATATGAAACCATGGAGGCAAGAAGACAGTAGTATGACATAGTCAAGGTATGAAAAGAAAAAAAATCCCAGCCACACATTCTCTATCCAGCAAAGCTGGAATTCAAAAACAATGGAGAGTTGAAAAATATTCACAGATAAACATAAATTAAAAGAGTATGCCAATAGAAAACCTGCACTTCAAGAAATGCTAAAGGAAGTTCTACAGCTTGAAAGGAAAAACAGAAGAGAGAAAGTTGGAGGAAAGTGTAAGACCAACTAAACACAAAAAAAGAAATAAAACCAACATATGACATACATGAACACACAAAAAAATATGGCTGATGTAAGAAATTGTTTGAGAGTAATAATACTGAATGTTAATGGATTAAACTCACCAGTCAAGATACACAGATTGGCAGAATGGATAAGAAAATATGACCCATCTATATGTTGTCTACAAGAAACCCACCATAAGCCCAGGGATTCAAGTAGGCTTAAAGTGAATGGCTGGAAAACAATTTTACAAGTAAACAATAACCAAAAAAGGACAAGAGTAGCTATCCTATTATCAGACAAAATAGACTTTAAATGCAAAGCTATTGTAAGAGACAAAGATGGACACTATATATTAGAAAAAGGGGTAATCATTCAAGAAGAAAGAACAATCATAAACATTTATGAACCGAATCAGGGCAACTCAAAGTACATGAGGCAAACACTGGAAAAGTTAAGTGGAGTATAAATGCTTCTATAATTATAGTGAGGGACGTTAATACATCTTTATCACCATTAGACAGAACATCTAGATAGAGAATCAATAAAGAAACAAAGAATCTGAATAATACAATAGAGCAGCTGGACCTAATAGACATACACAGAATGCTACACCCAAATACAGTGGGATATACATTCTTCTCGAGTACACATGGATCATACTCAAAGATAGACCACATGTTAGACCACAAAACAACTCTCAATGAATTCAGAATGATTGAGATTATGAAAAGTAATTTTTGTGGACACAATGGAATGAAATTGGAAATACTTAAGGGACAGAGAACCAGATTAGGCACAAAGATAAAGAAGTTAAACAACACACTCTTAGACAAAGAGTGGGTCAAGGAGGAAATCTCAAAATAAATCAGTAACTACCTTGAAATGTATGAAAATGACAACACAACATATCAAAACCTGTGGGATGCAGCCAGGGCTGTACTGAGAGGGAAACTCATAGCCATAAATGCATATATTAAAAAAGAAGAAAGATCTAAAATTGAAGACCTAAATGCATACCTGAAATACTGAATACAACAAAAAACTAACCTAAATGAAATAGAAAGAAGAAAATAACAAAGATTAGAGCAGAACTAAATGAAATAGAAAATAAGGAAGCACTAGAAAAATAACAAAACCAAAGCTGGTTCATCGAGAAGATCAATAAAATTGACAAACCCTTAGCCACACTAACAAAGAAAAAGAGAGAGAAGATGCAAATACACAAAATTAGAAATGACGAAGGGGATACCACCACTGACCCCACAGAAATAAAGGGTGTCATAAGAAGATACTTTGAAAAATTATATGCTAACAATAATGATAATTTAGAGGAAATGGACAAATTCCCAGAAACTCACAAGCAGCCTGCATTGACAAAATAAGAAATTGATGAACTCAACAGTACAATTACAAGTAAAGAGATAGACTCAGTCATCAAAAATTTCCCAACTAAGAAGAGCCCAGATAGCTTGCTACACAGGTGAATTCTACCAAACATTCCAGAAAGAGCTAACACCAATCCTGCTTAAGCTCATCCAAAAATAGAAGTAGAAGGAACATTGTCTAACTCATTCTATGATGCCAACATTACTCTAATACCAAAGCCAAACAAAGAAACAAGAAACTAAAATTAAAGGCCAATCTCTCTAATGAACCTAGATGCTAAAATCCTCAACATAATACATGCTAATTGCATTAAACAACATATCAAAAGAATTATACACTATGGCCAAGTGGGTTTCAACCTGGGTATGCAAGGATGGTTCAAAATAAGAAAATCAATCAATGTAATACACCAAATAAAGAGATTGAAAGAAAAAAACCACATGCATCTATAGATGCAGAAAAATCATTCAACAAAATACAGCACTCTTTCCTGATAAAAACACTGCAAATGTCAGGAATAGAAGGAAACTTTATCAGGTGCAAATGCACATGATACAGGGTATGTATGAAAAACCCAAAGCTAACATCATCTTCAAAGGTGAAAAACTAAAAGCCTTCAGTCTGAGTTCGGGAACTAGACAAGGATGCCCA
Organism: Tolypeutes matacus; assembly: GCA_026826555.1. Classification (NCBI taxonomy): domain Eukaryota; kingdom Metazoa; phylum Chordata; class Mammalia; order Cingulata; family Chlamyphoridae; genus Tolypeutes; species Tolypeutes matacus. The sequence continues at coordinate 287,592 of JAKSZT010001663.1, forward strand.
CTATCACCACTCCAATATAACACTGTCCAAGAAGTACTTACTCGAGCACTGAGGAAAGAAAAAGATATAAAAGTCACCCAAATTGGAAAAGAAGAAGTAAAATGTCATGATTTGCTGATGACATGATCCTATACATAGAAAGCCCTGAGAAATCTACAGCAAAGCTTCTAGAACATACAAAGGAGTTCAGTAACATCGCAGGCAATAAGATCAATGCTCAAAAGTCTGTAGCATTTCTGTACACCAATAATGAGCAATTTGAGGAGGAAATCAAGAAAAAAATACCATTTACAATGGTAACTAAAAGAATCAAATACCTAGGAATAAATTTAACTAGAGATGTAAAGGACTTATATAAAGAAAACTACACAACACTGTTAAAGGAAATCAAAGAAGACTTAAATAAATGGAAAAATATTCCTTGTTCAAGGATAGGAAGACTCAACATCATCAAGATGTCTACCCTACCCAAATTAATCTACAGATTTAATGCAATCCCAATAAAATCAACACTGTATTTTTTAAGGAATTGGAAAAACTAACTACAAAATTTATTTGGAAGTGTAAGAGGCCCGGAATCGTCAAAGACATATTGAAAAAGAGAAATGAAGTTGGAGGTATCATACTACAAAGCTAAGTGGTTAAAACTGCATGGTATTGGCACAAAGATAGAAATACTTACCAGTGGAACTGAATTGAGAGTTCTGATATAAATCCTTGCATATACAGTCATCTGATATTCGACAAGTCCACCAATCCCACTCATTAGGGAGAGAATGGCCTCTTCAACAAATGGTGCTTGGAGAACTGGATATCCATATCCAAAAGAATGAGAGAAGAACACCATCTCACAGCTTATACAAATATCAACATAAGATGGATCAATGATCTAAATATAAGAGCCAAAACCATAAAGACCTTGGAAGATAATGAAGGGAAGCATCTACAGGACTTTATAATAGGAAATGGTTTCAGGAACGTCACACCAAAATATGAGCAGCAAAAGAAAAAATAGATAAATGGGATATACTCAAAATTAAAAACTTTTCACCTCAAAGGACATTATCAAGAAAATAAAAAGGCAACCTACCCAATGGGAGAAAATATTTGGTAACCATATATCTGCTAGGAGCCTAATATCCTGCATATATAAAAAAAATCCTACACCTCAATTTAAAAAATGATAAGCAACCCATTTAAAAAATGGTCAAGTGACCTGAAAAGACACTTCTCCAAGGAAGGAATACAAATGGCTAAAAAGCACATGAAAAGATGATCGACATTGGTAGCTATTACAGAAATGCAAATCAAACCTCAATGGTATACCAGCTTACACCCATTAGAATGGCTGCTATTAAAAAAAACTGCAGACTATAAGTGTTGGAGAGGTTGTGGAGGAATGGGAACCCTCATCCACTGCTGGTGGGATTGTGGAATGGTATATTCACTGTGGAGCACAGTATGGAGTTCCTTAAAAAATAACTATAGGTATTACATATGATCCAGTGATTACACTCCTGGGTATATAAACAGAAGAATTGAAAGTAAAGACACAAACAGATATATGCACACCATTATTCATAGTGGTATTGTTCACTATTGCTAAAAGCTGGAATCAAACCAGGTGCTGATCAACAAATGAATGGATAAATGAAATGTGGTACATACATACAATGGAATATTAGTCATACAAAGGAATAAAATGCTAACACATGGGATAACATGGATGAATCTTGAAGACCTTAAGTTGCGTGAAGGAAGCCTGGCATTGAAGGATGAACAGTACGTGGCCTCACTGATAAGAATTAAGGAAATTAAGCAATCTCAGAGAGGTATTGTCAGTAAAATAGGTTTCCAAGAAATAGAAAGAAAAGAGTAGTTTGTGAGCCTTCAAACATATGGACGTAATCTATGATAAAGTGATAGAGTGCAGTTTCATATTGAAGGGATTGGATAGGAAGGTAGTGATATTATTGGGTTGAGTGGTGCAGGGTTGACAGGTGGGTAGATTGAGAAGGGTGGGTTAGAAAGTCCAGGATACTGCATGGAGGGTTTAAGAGGGACCAGGTGAACACTGGGTATTTGTGGGTATGAGTTTGAAGGTACAGAAGTGGGAATGCTCTTATGGCAATATGACAAGGAAGGGTCAATGGTGTAGGGTGTTGTTTGGAGGGGGCATTAAGGACAAGGCTCACCTGGAGCAGGCTTCTAGGGAGTGTGTGAGTGTTCATCCTGTCATAATGTGTTCTATCAGTGTGTGGAGCCCCATGTAATAAGCGGGAAGGAGTTGGACTCCCATTTTTTGGAGGACTGATATGTTCATAAATAGACAGGTGGGAGTTTCTCAAGAACAAGGGCAGTTCCTAATAGGGGAGGACAAACCAGTGTGTCAAGAGGTCTTGTTGCATGTAACTATGAATTTTGTCATCCAATGAATAAAGCCAGGGAGTTGTTGTGGACCCCAGGGTGATGGGGTGGGAGGAAAAGAAAGATCAAAAGGGGCATTTAGTGGTCAGTGTAAACGTTCTTCATAACCTTACAGTGATGGACCCAGAAAATGGTAAATATCATCAAAATTCATAAAAGTGTAAGGTCTAAAATGTAAACCATAGTTTAAACCATTAACAATGTTTAATAGCTATTGTTCATTATTTGTTTAGCAGTTATACCAATGTTGTCATCCACATATAAAAAGGTATTAATATGGGGAGGAGGAAAGGGGAAGGTATACGAGATTCTCCAGTATTCTGTGTGTGACTTTGCTGTGACCTAAAAATTCTTGAAAACAAAATGAAAAATAATGAGACATTGGGGAATGAGAGGGGAAAGTTGCCGCGGTAGAGACTAGACACCAGATAGTGCAGCGATGATCAACAAAATGTCAAAAACAAATATATATATATAATTTTTTTAATATCCCAATCTTTTAATTTAATTTTACTTTAAGTTTTTTTTTAAAAAATGATGTATTTAACTCCTACTTTTAAATGTTTCATTATTATTTCATTTTCTTATTAATTGTATTCAGCTATTGTAATGGCTTCATCTTTGAAGAAGCTTTGGATCACAGAAAGGTTACACCTGGGATGGGGGACGATCATTGGTGTGGAGTGTCAGCGATGGGAGATGCATGGGAGGAAGTTCACCAGAGCATAAATATAAGGTATATAAAAATGTTCAGATGTTCACGGGGCATTGTCACAGTGGGTGGAGAATCACTCAATAAATGAGAGAATACTGAATTCCCATTCTGGAGGGCACTGCCACATTCTCTAGGGGAGCAGCAACAGTCTGACAAGTGCAGGGGCAGTGATTGTTGAAGGAGGATGATCCACTGATGGGCCCTTTATATTCATAACTAACCTTACACGTCTTTGCTCTTAAATTTGAAACTTAGCCTATTGTTATGGGGTGCCTAAAGGTTGCCTCCTGAGAGCCTCCTTGTTGCTCAAATGTGGCCTCTCTCTGAGCCAAACTCAGCATAGGAATACATTACCTTCCTCCCAGCATGGGACATGACTCTCAGGGATGAGAGTCCCTGGAACTGAGGGATTACTACCAAATGCCAACTGGCAATACAACTGGAAAAAGGCCTTGAATAAAAGGGGGAAAAGTTAAAGGTAAATGAGTTCATATGGCTGAGAGACTTCAAAATGTGTCAGGAGGTCATCAGAGAGGTAATGTTTACACACATCTCAGTAGGATCTCATAGAATTCCAAAAGGGATATCTTCACAAATAGTGGGTCTCCAGAGGGCTCTGGAGACACCCAGGTTCTGTGTCATGGTTGCCAGCTCTGGAGTTTGGTGCCTTGCTAGTGGGCCCTACCTTGGTATTTGTGCTCCAGAGAGTGACAGAGTTGGACTCAACTGTGTCTTCCCTGCCCATGGCTCATCTGTCCCTTCTATTTGAACCTATATTGGTGCTGGAATTTGTAGATGGACATCCAGAGACTTGAATCTTTGGACTGTCCATGTGCCAGCATAGCCTGGAATCTTGGTGGAGCAGCTATTCCTATTCTACAGCTCATTGAACTCACCCAGGAAAACTGATGGGAGATGATGTTGGACAACTGCCATTCCAGGGTATGGAGAGAGTCTGCAGCTGCAGGCAGGATAATACCATCAATCTTCCCCATGGGATATAAGCACCCTTTCAAGTGGAGGTGGAGTGGACTTTACCATCACAGATTTCTCAGGGTGGGGGGAAGAGTAATGGACTAGATTGGACTTACTGGTATTCTGCTATAGACATATTGTGATTCTAGCAATGGAAAACAATTACAACATTTATGTGGAGCCAGTGGTCACTGGAGGTTCTGGGGGCAGGGAGTGAGAAAAGCAGTTGTAATACAGGGGATTTTTCAGGACTTGGGATTTGTCCTGATAGACATTGAAACAACAGATTCAGGACATTTTATATCATTATATAACATGCAGAACTGTGTAGGAGGGAGTGTGGTCTACAATGTGAACTATGGTCCATGCTTAATGGAAAAGCCCCAGGATGTGTTTTATCAATTGCAATTAATGTGCGACATTAATGAAGGTTGTTTATGTGGGAGATTGTGGTGGTTTGGGAAGTGCGACATATGGGAATCCCTATATTTTTTGTGTAACATTTATGTAATCTAATTATCTTTAAAAAATTAATTAATTAAAATATTTTAAAAAAAAGATTATGCAAGTGTCATCATGATTACTTATGAAAGACTGAATGATCTCTGCCCCTAAGATCTGGAACAAGATAAAGATATCTTCTCTCACCCATTTTTTTCACCACAGTACCAGAGATTTTAGCCAGTTTAATAAGGCAAGAAAAATAAATAGAAAAGTGTCTTAGTTTGCCATAACTCTTATCACATATTCCATAAACTGGTTTGGGCTTGACAGTAGGAATTTATAGGATCATGGCTTTGAGGGTAGCAGATGTTCAAGAAAAAGATACTGGCAAAGGTTGCTTACTCCCCAAATACCATAGCATTCTTTAGCTGGCTACTGGTAATTCTTGATTTTCCTTGACTTTTATCTCTGCTTCCACCCCTTGGTGATGCCTGCTCATTTCTAGCTTTTGTGACTTCCAAGTCATTTTATCAGGCCTCCCACAATCTGAATGAGGACTCACCATGATTCAGTGGGGCCACACACTTTCTTAACTGAAAATAAGATATTCAAGAGATCCTATTTACAATGGATTCACACCCACATGGATCTGGATATAGATACTCAATTCAATCTACCACAAGTATGCAAATTGGAAAGGCAGAAATGAATCACCCTATTTTCATATGACAATTGAAAAGCCCATAAATACAAGTCAAATACTACTTACTAAAACCAATAAGTGAGTTTATCAATGTCACAGGAAAGAAGATAAATACACAAAATAAATTGTCTGTCTACCTACTGGCATTGAATATTGGAAACTGAAATTTGAAAATCATTCCTGTTTATAGATGCACTAAAGCACATTCCCAGCATTTAGATAGGGATTAGCACATAGCACAAGTCTGATAAATGTTTGTTGTCTAAGTGAATGTTATCAGAGATGGAAATAAGATCCAGGTGGAAGAAGTCCTTGTAGATGATGAGAATAAGTTAAGCCTCCAGCTAGAAATAAGTGGGAAGTTAGTGTCTTTTTAATCTGAAGAGTAGATTGATGTTACTTGCCACGATATTTATTATTGTTTTAAGTATTACAAACACTGTTAACTAGTATAGCAATAAGAAATCTACTCTAGTTTTGTTTTAAAACACATTCAGGACTTCTGGGAAGATGGCATCAAAGTAGATTGGCAGGGCTCTTTAACAAAAACAATAGAGGAAGGACAAAATCTATCTGAGGGAGTTGTTTTGGGGATCTGCAGACTAGGAGAGTGAAATGCATCATCAAGGAGGGAAAGAGACAGAAAAAAAAAGGCCAAATGAAAACTATGAGTTACTCACCCTTGTGATTGGAAAGAGCACATATACTCCACCATCAAGCCGAATAGCCTTGGTTAAACCCCCTGGCTCACTGCAGCCAACTAAGTGGGAAAGAAATTCTCCACTCTGCAATAAAGAGGGGTCTGACAGAGGGGTGGAGAGTGATTTTTCTTAAGTGGGTTTGGCCAGCAGACCCCCCCTTTGAGTCTCAGAAAAATACCCCAGCCAGCACTGAAGTTGACTCAGTGAGAGGTGAGGGGTATCTGATCAGGGAGGCTGTCACATCCAGCAGTGCTGGGAGACAGAGGAACTAAGTCAGCAAGGAGGTAGGTGGAGACAGTTGCATAAGCAGACAAGGAGAGAAGGAAGCCAGGATAGGTTGACAGGAAATTGTTAGAACTCCAACTCCCCTGAGGGAAAAGGGGCAGGGAGACCAGATAAGCTTTAAGAAGCCTACCTAACCTTTTGAAGTGGGTGTAACTCAGTGCAGAAATGCCAGTCATACATATTATAGGTCCCTGTTTCAATTCCCAGTACCTCCTAAGTTTAGGGATCCAAAGGCTGATCCAGTGAGTTGTCAGGCACCCAGCAAGCACCTTATGACAGGGAACTTATAGACTGAGATATTTTTTATTTTAGATATTCTGACGTGTTAATTTTTATCATTTTTTTTTTAATTATTTGCTAAGATCTTGTACTTTCTTATCATAAGAAGGATACTTTGTCAAACTGCATGTTAACAAGGTGGATAACTTAGATGAAATGGACAAATTTCTACAAACACATAAGCAGCCTACATTGATGAAGGAAGAAATTGATGTACTCTACAGACTAATCACAAATAATGAGATTGAATTAGTCATCAAAAATCTACCAACTAAGAAGAACCTAGGACCAGATATCTTCACAGATGAATTTTACAAACCATCCCAGAAGTAACTAACAACAATATTGCTTAAATTCCTCCAAAAAAGTAGAAATGAAGGAAACATTGTCTAACTCCTTCTATGATACCAACATCACCCTAATAAAAAATCCACATAAAGACACCCCCAAGAAGGAAAAACTATAGACCAATCTCTCTAATGAACCTGGATAATAAAATCCTCAACAAAATACTTGCCAGTCATATTCAACAACACATCAAATGAATTATACACCATAACCAAGTGAGTTTCATCCCTGATATGCAAAGATGGTTCAACATAAGGAAATCAATATAGTACAACACATTATCAGATTGAAAGAAAAAAAAAATCACATGATCCTCTCTATTGATAAAGAAAAAGCATTTCACAAGATACAGCATCCTTTCTTGATAAAAACACATAAAAAAATAGGAATAGAAGGAACCTTCCTCAACATAACAAAGGTTATGTATGAAAAACCCATAGCTAACATCATATTCAATGGTAAAATGCTAAAGGCTTTTGCTCTAAGATCTGGAACATGACAAGGATGCCCACTGTCACTGCTCTTCTTTAACATTCTGTTAGAAGTACTTGTATGTGCACTTAGGCAAGAAAAGGTATAAAAGGCATCCAAACTACAAAGAAAGAAGCAAAAATTTCACTATTTGCACAAAACATGATCCTATACATAGAAAGTCCCGAAAAATCTGCAACAAATCTAAAGATGATAAATGAGTTCAGTAAAGTGGCAGGATATAAGATCAACATGCAAAAATCAGCAACATTTCTGTACATCAATAATGAGCAATCTGAGGAGGAAATCAAGAAAAAAATTCAATTTAAAATAGTAGCTAAAACAATCAAATACTTACAAATAAACTCCATATTGCCTAAGAGTTACCCCTGAAAGCTTCCTTGTTGTTCAAATGTGATCTCTTTGTAAGCTAATCTCAACATATAAACAAACTACCTTTCCTCCAGCATGGGACCTATCTCCTAGGGATGAACCTCAGTGGCACTGAGGGATTATTACCAAGCACTGACTAGGAATGTATCTGGAAAAAGACCTTGACCAAAAGCGGGAAATATTACATAGGAATAAGTTTTATGGTTAAGATATTTCAAAATGAGTCAGGAGGTCATTCCAGAAATTACACTTATACATGTCTCAACAGATTTAATTAACTTTCACAGTAAACAGTACTTCAAATAACAAGGCTCCTGAGAGTTCTAAAAGGATTGCAGACAATCTTGGTAATTCAGCATACTGTCAGTGGGCCTTCATTTGGAATTTATTGTCCCCCATGTAACAGAGTTAGAATCATTTTTATTTTCCTTACACTTTGCTCTTCTCCCCCTTTAATTTGAAACTATAATTAGCACTATTCTCATCATACATATGTCCAAGATACCTAAATATATTGTCTGTTCATATGCTGGTTGAACCCTGAATATCATTAGAGTTGCAACACCTACTCTCCATGTCATTGGACTCACCTAGGACAATTGACAAGAGAGGATGATGGACAACTCCTAACCCAAGGAGCAGAGAGTGTCTGCAACTACAAGAAAAACAGTTCCACCCATCTGCCCCATAGGATCTAAGCACCTCTCAATTAGAAATAGAGTGGGCATGACCATCCCCAAATCCACAAAACTGGGGAATGAACAATGGACTAAAGTAGACTTATTATTACTATACTATGTACTTCATATTGTTCTACCAATGGAAGAACTTTTATTGTTGATATAGAGGCAGTGGCCAGCAGAGGTTCTGAGAGGAGGGAGAAGGAAGAATAGGTGTAACATTGGAGCATCTCTGAGACATTGGAAATGTCATCCATGACATTGCAATGATGGATAGAGGCCATTATATCCATTATATGTTTTCTCAAAACTTATAAATTTGTGCAGAGCAAGTGTAAACTGTAAAGTAAACTATAATCCATAATTAGTAACAATGCCTCAATATGTGTTCAACAATTTTAAAAAATGTACCACACTAATGAAAGATGTTGTTAATGTGGGAAAGTGTGAGAGGAAGAAAAGTGGAGCAAATAGGAATCTCCTATATGTTTTTTGTAAGATTTATAGTTCCTAAGGCTTCTTTAAAAATAAAAAAATCTAAAGAAAAGATGTGAAGGACTTGTACTCAGAAAACTACACAACATTGTTCAAGGAAATCAAAGACCTAATTATATGGAAGAATATTTCATGTTCATGGATTGGAAGACTAAACATCATTAAGACCCCAATACAAATTACAATAGCATTTTTTACTGAATTGTTAAAATTATTTTGAATTTTTTTTGGAAAGAAAAGTGGCCCCAAATAGCTAAAAACATATTTAAAAAGAAAAATGAAATTGGAGGAATCACACTACCAGACTTTAAAATATAATACAAAGCTACAGTGGTCAAAACTAAATGGTATTGGTACAAGGCTAGATATACTGACAAATGAAAAAGAACTGAGATTTCAGATAAATATTCCCACATAATCAACTGACATGCAAGTCCACCAAGTCCACTCAACTGGGACAAAGTGGCCTCTTCAACAAATGGTACTTGAAATACTGGATAACCACATACAAAACAATGAGAGATGATTATACACTATACAAAAATTAACTCAAGATGGATCAAAGACATAATTATAAGAGCCATGACCATAAAGCTCCTAAAAGATAATGAAGGGTAGCATCTATAAGATCTTGTAGTATGGAATTTTTTCATAAACTTTAAAGCTATAATACAAGCAATGAAAGATAAAATAGATCATTGGGACCTCCTCAAAATTAAAGAAAAAAAATGTGCTTCAAAGGAGATTGTCAAGAAAGTGAAAAAGGAGCTTACTTAGGTTGGGAGCAAGAAGGTATTGGTTTAGGTAAGCACTCACCATCTTTCTCTCAAAAGACAGCTGATTGGGGACAGGATTCTGCCTGAGTGAGCTGTTCTTGGAGCCCACAGAGGAGGAACCTTTGGGGCATCGATCTGGAGGGATCTGGACAAGGAGATAGATTGCTCAAGATAAAATCATGAGTTTTTAGCCCCGTGGAAATCATGGATGGCTAAGCCCCACCCTCAGGACAAAGAGCCAGGGAAGCCCCGACTTCCACTGGCCACACAGTGAGAGGGAGCATTCTCCAAGAGTGGAGGGTTCTGGAAAGGCATGGAGAGGATTTTCCTTTCTGTGGATTTGGTTGCCTGGACCCCCTTAGAGCTTCAGGGAGCACACAAGCCAGCTCAAAGTGTCACCAGTCTGAGGTGAGAGGGGAATCTGCTGAGGAAGCCTGATTTACCTAACTGCCCTGGGATACAGAGCCGTTGCCTATGAGAGGGTGAGGACAGCCAATTTAATAGTTCCACACTGAGGACTATCAGAAATTCAACTCCCCTAAAGTAGTCAGGCAGTGGAAAGCACTTAATAAGTTTTCAAGAAACTATTTAGGGTACCCTGGGAGGAGGGAGTGGTCTAGAAGAGGCTTGAAAAATCACTTCAGTGCAGTGTGCTCAGTCATAAGGGTCCCATTTGGATTTCAAAAGGGAACTCAACCTGACCAGGAGAGAGGAAGGGGGATCTGTTCAAAGAACCTGCTGAATCAAGTTGCCCTAGGAGAGTAAATCCTGCCAGGGGAAAGTAACTGAATAGCTTTCTGAAGAGCTAACTGACCAAATTAGAAAGGTAGCTCAGTGGAGGAATTTCTGCCTTGAATATCTGAGGTCCCTAGTTAAATTTCTGGCCCCTCTAAGAGTAGTAATCCTAGGGATATCTAACATCCAGCTGATAACGCAGGGCAGGGAAAACATAGACATTATTTTTGTACTAGCTTGTTTTGGGTCCCTTAAAAAAAAAAAAAAAAAGATTAATTAAATTTTTTTTTAACTTCATTTACTCACTAAAATCCACCTCAAAACCTGCAAAGAGAAGCCTGCAGGGTAACTGATTGATAAACTCAGGAAGCCTGAGAGGTTCCACAAGGGCCCAAGAAGTAACACTGTTCTTCCTTAGCTTTGTTTGACTGCTTGCTTGTGTGTTTGTTTGGGGTTTTATTTTTTGTTCTTTTTTGTTGTTGTTGTTGTTTTGTTCTTTAATTTTCTGTCCTCTTCCCCCCACCCCTTTTTTTTTAAATTAGGTGCTGCTATTTTGTTCCTTCTTTGCTGTGCTTCTCCTTCCTTGATTTCCCATTTTCTGTGTATACTGATTTTGTCTACCAACACTCACTCTTTTCCTTCCTTCATCTTTCTATCTTCTGCTTTCTGTTGTGGTTCTTACATACCACCTTTTAAAATTAGACCTCAAATTTACTGGTTTTGAATCTATCTTGTCTATTCTGCTTTATTTTCTTTTATTAATTTTTTTTCTTTCTGTCCTTTCTTTTCTCGTTCTCTCCTCATCATTCTGGCCCTTTAAATATATATTTTTCTTTATTTGGTTTCCCATTTCATTGAAGGTCCTCCACTATTTTATTACTACTACTCTTCACTGCTTACATGAGTTAAATATTCATTTCACTAAGTCTTATATGGCTCTTCTTCCAACTTTTATTATTATTTCAATTATCCTTTTTCTTTTCTAAACTCTTTTCATTTCTCTGGCCCTAATCTTTTGACTTCAAGGGAACTTAGAAAACAGCAAGGAAATAGAACAAGAAGAACAAAGTGTCAATGACAAAACTTAACACCTACAAAAAAACCAGAAGCTAAACAAAATTCTAGAGCAGAGAGAGAAGCTAATAAAATGAATGAATAAACCCATAAAGATAAATGATGACCAGAGGGCAAGAAGAAATTATTAACCATATTAAGAAACAGTAAGACATGGACCAGTCCAATGAACAAACTAAAAACCAGGAAAATGCAGAAGATCAAGCAACTAATCACAGCTGTCCAAACAAATATCATGGATCAACTTAATGAAGTGAAGGAAGAAATGAAGGTTATTAAGATGACACTGGGAGAACATACTGAAGAAATTGTAAACATACATAAAAAGATAGTGGATATGATGGTGATGAAGGGCACAATCCAAAAAATTGAAAAGACACTGGAATCACATAACAGCAGATTTGAACAGGCAGAAGAAAGAATTAGTGATGTGGAAGATAGTACACCTGAAATCAAACAGTAGAACAGGTAGATAGATAGAGGAACTTAAGGATTTAAATGACAACATAAAATGCTCAGAGATATGCATTATAGGCATCCCAGAGGCAGAGGAGAAGGGAAAGGGAACAGAAGGAATGTTGAATGAAAAAAAATAGCTGAAAACTTCCCAACCTTATTGAGGGAGACAGACATACATGTCCAGGAAGCACAGCACACCCCAAACAGTATAAATCCTAACAGGCATACTCCAAGTCATAAACTTGTTAAAGTGTCCAATGCTCAAGAAAAAGGGAAAAAACATAAAGCAGGAAGAGAAAACAGAATTATCACATACAAGGGATGCACAATAAGATTAAATGCTGATCTCTCATCTGAAACCATGGATTAAAAAAGACAGTGGTATGGCATAGTCAACATACTAAAAGGAAAAAAAAAAAAAAACTTCCAGCCACGAATTCTTTACCCAGCCAAGCTGTCATAAAAAAATGATGGTAGTTCAAAATAGTCACAGATAAACAGAAATTAAGAGAGTAAGCCCATAAGAAACCTACCCTTCAAGAAATACTAAAGGAAGTTCTACAGATAGAAAAGAAAAAGCAGGAGAGTGTAAGAAGAACTAAAAAGACAAAAAGAGAAAAAGAAACAACATATGACACAGATAAACACAAAAATATGGCTGATATAAGAAATTCCTTGAGAGTAATAACACTGAATATTAATGTATTAAACTTACCGGTCAAGAGATGCAGATTGGCAAAATGATTAAGGAAATATGACCCATTTATATGTTGTCTACAAGAAACCCACCTTAGACCCAGGGATTCAAGGAGGCTGAAATTGAGTGCTGGAAAACAATTTAACAAGAAAACAACAACTAAGAAAGGGCAGGAGTAGCTATACAAATATCAGACAAAATAGACTTTAAATACAAAACTATTGAAAGTGACAAAGGTGGATTCTATATATGACTAAAGGGGTAATCTTTCAAGAAGAAAGAACAATCATAAACATTTATGCACCTAATCAGGGCACCTCAAAATATATGAGGCAAACACTGGAAAGACTAATTGGAGACATAAATGCCTCTACAATTATAGTGGGTGATTTTAAAACAACATTATCACCATTAGACAGAACATCTCGACAGAGAATCAATAAAGAAACAAAGACTCTAATACTTTAGAGGATTGGCCTTAATAGATATATACAGAACACTACAACCAAATACATGGAGATATACATTCTTCTTGAGTGAACATAGATCATACTCCAAGATAGACCACATGCTAGGCCACAGAACAACACTAAATGAATTCAGAAAGATTGAGATTATACAAAGTAATTACTCTGACCACAATGGAGTGAAATTGGAAATCACTAAGGGACAGAAAACCAGATTAGACACAAAGATATGGAAGATAAACAACACACTCTTAGACAAACAGTGGGTCAAGGAGGAAATCTCAATTTAAATCAGTAACTATCTTGACTTGAATGAAAATGACAACACAACATATCAAAACATATGAGATTCAGCCAAAGCTGCACTGAGATGGAAATTCACAGCCATAAATGCATATATTAAAAAAGAAGAAAGTTAAAGTTGAAGACTAAGTGCACACCTGGAGGAATTTAAAAACAGCAAAAAACTAACCCCAAAGGAGGTAGAAAGAAGGAAATACCAAGATTAGAGCAGAACTAAATGAAATAGAAATTGAGAAAGCACTAGAAAAAATAAACAACACCAAAAGCCAGTTCATTGAGAAGATCAATAAAATTGAAAAACCCTTCACCATACAAAAAAGAAAAAGAGAGAGCAGATGGAAATACACAAAATAAGAAATTAGGAAGCAGATATAGCCACTAACCCCACAGAAATAAAGAGTATCATAAGAGGATACTTTGAAAAATTATATGCCAACAAAAATGATAAAGTAGAGGAAATGGACAAATTCTTAGAAACTCACAAGCAGCCTACCTTGATGAAAGAAGAAATTGATGAACTCAACAGTCCAAATAAAGTAAAAAGATAGACTTGGTCATCAAAAACCTCCCAACTAAGAAGAGCCCAGGACCAGATGGCTTAACAGTTGAATTCTAGCAAACATTCCAGAAAAAGTTAACACCAATCCTGCTTAAGCTCTTCCAAAAAATAGAAGACCTTAAAATAAAATGCCTAACTCTTTCTCTGATGCCAACATTACCCTAATACCAAAGCCGAACAGAGATGCCACAAGAAAGGAAAATTACAGACAAATTTCTCTAATGAACCTAGATGCTAAAATCCTCAACAAAACACTTGCTAATTGCATTAATTAACATATCAAATGAATTATACACCATGAACAATGGGTTTCTTCCCAGGTATGCAAGGATATTTCAACATAAGAAAATCAATCAATGTAATACACTATCTAAACAGATTGGAAAAAAAAAATCACATGCATCTATAGGTGCCAAAAAAGGATTTGACAAAATGCAGTATTCTTTCCTGATAAAAACACTGCAAAAGATAGGAATACAAGGAAACTTTCTGAACATGATAAAGGGTATATATGAAAAACCCAGAGCTAAAATCATCTTGAATAGTGACATCATAAAGCTTTCCCTCTAAGACTGGGAAAAAGACAGGGATGCCCACTATTGCCGCTCCTTTTTAACATTGTCTTAGAAGTACTTTCTTTAGCATTGAGACCAGAAAAAGATATAAAAATCATCCAAATTAGAAAGGAAGAAGTAAAAATTTCACTATTTGCAGACATGATCCTATACATAGAAAACACTGAGAAATCTACAACAAAGTTTCTAGAATTTATAAAGGAGTTCAGTAAAGTCACAGGCTATAAGATCATTGCTCAAAAAGCAGTAGCATTTTTATACACCAATAATGAGCAATCTGAGTAGGAAATCAAGAAAAAATACCATTTACATTAGTAATTAAAAGTATCATATACTTAGGAATAAATTTCACTAAAGATGTAAAGGACTTACTTATATGCAGAAAACTACACAACACTGAGAAAGTAAATCAAAGAAGACTTAAATAAATGGATGAATGATCCCTGTTTGTGGATAAGAAGACTTCACATTATCAAGATGTCTATCCTACCCAAACTAAACTACAGAGGTAATGCAATCCCAGTAAAAATCAACACTGTAATTTTTGAGGAATTTGAAAAACTAAGAAAATTTATTTGGAAGGGTAAGGGGCACCAAATCATCAAAAACATATTGAAAAAGAAAAATGAAGTTGGAGGTATCACACTACCTGACTTTATAACATACTACAAAGCTACAGTGGTCAAAACTGCATGGTATTGGCACAAGGATAGACATACTGACCAATGGAACTGAATCGAAAGTTCCAATATAGATCCTCACATATACAGTCATCTGATATTTGACAAGGCCACCAAGCCCACTCAGTTGGGAGAGAATGGCCTCTTCAACAAATGGTGCTTGGAGAACTGGATATCCATATCCAAAAGAATGAGAGAGGAACACTTTCTCACACCTTATACAAAAATCAACTCAAGTTGGATCAAAGATCCAAATATAAGAACAAAGACCATAAAGACCTTTGAAGATAATGTAGAGAAGCATCTACAGGACCTTGTAATAGGAAATGGTTTCATGAACTTCACACCCAAAGTACAAGAAGCAAAAGGAATAATAGATAAATAGGATATCTTCAAAATTAAAAACTTCTGCACCTCAAAAGACATTATCAAGAAAGTAAAAAAGCAGCCTACCAATAGGGAAAAAAAATTAGTACCATATATCCACCATATATAATAAATCCTATATTGCAAAAGGAAAAAGATAACTACATCTTTTTAAAAATGTGCAAGAGATTTGTATAGATACTTTTCCAAAGAAAAAATGCAAATGTCTAAACAGCACATGAAAAGATCCTCAACATCACTAGCTATTAGGGAAATGCAAATCAAAACTACAATGAGATATCAACTTTCACCTATTAGACTGGTGGCTATTAATAAAAAACAAGATTATATGTATTGGAGAGGATGTGGAGGACAGGGAACACTCACCTACTGCTGGTGGGAGTGTAGAATGGTACAGCCATTGTAGAGGATATTTTGGCAGTTCAACAGGAAAGTAACTATAGAACTGTCTTATGATCCAGCAAACCACTCCTCGGTATACACCCAGAAGAATTGAAAGCAGGTACAAAAGTAGATATATGCACACAAATGTTCTTAGTGGCATTATTCACTATTGCCAACAGTTGAAAGCAAACCCGGTGTCCATCAACAGATGAATAGATAAGAAAATGGTGGTATATACATACAATGGAATATTACTCAGCTTTAAGAAGAAATGCTGTATTAACCCATGGGACAACATAGGTGAATCTTGAAGACCTTATTTATATTGAGTGGAGTAAGTCAGTCACTGAATGAAAAACATTATATGTCATCAATGATATGGATTAAGCAAATTGAGCAGACTCACAGTTAGAGTCTGGAAGATAGGTCATCAGGTGACAGAAAGAGAGTAGTGGGAGGTGAGCCAATGCTCAATATGGGCAAAATTTATGCTAAGTGGAAGAATTGGTTGGGAATTGGATATTGCTGATAGTGATGCAGTGATGTGATTGGGTTCAAGGGTGCAGGAATTTGACGGGTATTAAAGCGGGAGCTTGTATTGGACTATCCATGGAAATTGGGGGAGGGTTGGAGAAAGGAGCAGGTGAACTCTGGGAATATGTGTGTCTGTGGTTAAAACTACAATGGTGGACATGTTCTTTTGGCAAATATGGAAGGGGAAGATTACTGGTGCAGGGCATCGGCAGTGAGGTGATATTTAGGATAAGGGCACACATTGGTCATGCCTCTATGGAATATTAAAGTGTTAATTTTGTCACAGTGTGCTATCTCCATGGGTGGAGACTGACAAAATAAACAAGAAAATATTAAACTCCCATCCTGGGGAGTACTACTACTCAATTATCAGGGCAAGAATCTCTCACAATCATAGATAGTGCCTGAAAAAAGGAAACAGACCAATATATCAAGCCCTCAATATTATTGCATGTAACTATGAAACCTTATTCTTCAAAAATTGAGAATTCCAGCAAGATGGCATCAGCTTAGGTGTGCACTCCCCAGTTCTCGCACAAAAAACTGCTGAGAAGGGGCAAAATCATACCTGAGTGAGCTGTTTGGGGAACTCACAGAGCAGGAGTGTTGTTATCAGTGCGAGGCGCAAAGGAAGAGTCAGACAAGTTGATGTAGTTGAAGCAGAGGGCTGCAGCTCACTCAGGCAGAACAGCACTGAGGTTACTGTGACCCTTTCTTTTATTCAGCTTACAGCTTACAGCAGTGTTTAATCTTTTCAGCTTGGTGCATGAGAACGCTACCTGTTTGTGAGTTCCCAGACAATCTTTCTTGAGAATTCAGACAATAACATCTGTGTGGTGAGTTCACTCCGCTCTGCCTCCTTCCACTGATATCTGCAGCATTCAGTGTCCTTGGAGACATTTACTAATGTTTCTCTGCCAGCAAGCATGCTTTTTAAATGCTTAACCCTTTATGCTCTGGCTCTCAGCATCTTCTCCAACAATTCCCCCTTTTTTTGTTTTTTGTCCAGGGTGACTGTGCCTGTCTTAAGTTGCCCTCCTCTGAAGGTCTTACCCATCTCTGGCCACCAGCCAAGCTGCCATGGACAGGGGTTAGAGAGTCAAGGGTTTTAAGCAGAATCAAGTTATTGGCATGGCTGGTCTTTTCAGCCCTATTAATGCGGAGCAGCAGGGCTTTGCTAATGTCTCCTAATACAGTTGAGAGTAGCAGAGCACCAATGATCATCACACCAATGTTAGCAAGTACAGAGGTTGATTTCCACCAATGTAAGGGGTTTATTTTATTCAATTGATCTGTCACTGATTGCCAAAATTCACTACCTGGAAGTGTAGTAAGTTGATTCTGAGACATGCTTAAAATTTTATTTTGCAAATCTGTAATTCCTATAGATAAATATGTGTAGTGACCTAGTAAATGATTTTTAATTTTTTTCCATTCATAATGGGAATCATTGTATGGGAGATGAGTGATACAAAAGCACTTTCATTCCAATCACACTTCAAATCTTGTTTTAAATTTAGATAATATACCTGATCTTCCATTTGTGTAACAGCCATCTCTAAGTTAATAATCCTATTATTAGTTTGATCACCTATATATGCTTGACTATGCCATAGCTCACTAGCATTATGATGCCAATTTTTAACATATTGTTGTGTTTGGATATTGTCATGTAGGGCAGTTCCTGCTACTGCAGCAGCAGTAATAATACCTATAAGCCCTAATACAGCAGCTATAATTAATCCAATTAAACATCTAGTTCTTTTCAAATAATGATTTAGAAAGTGCCAAAGGATTTGGCTCTCAGGGGAAGACTGCCAGCAGTGATTCATGTGACCTGGAAACCATATTCCACAACGCCGTCTTCCCATTAGAACTGCAGTAGAACTCTCCTGTAAAACAGATTCTGATACACAAGTGTAAAAGGAGCAATTGCTGCAGAAAAACCATGTTTGATTAATGCTCACTGTTCCAACTATAAAAACAATGGGATCCCATACACATACTTTAAGAAATCAAGTGGACTTTCTTTATAAACTGGTAATATTATTGCCTTGTCATTCAAAAATTGGGCTAGTTCCCAAAAATAATTTTTAGCTTTGTTAAGTTTAGTGATTTATAGTTGTGGGATAAATCTTCCCTGATGAGTCCAATTTAGTGTAATTTATACTTGTGACGTCCCCAAAATTTCAAAAATAATGAAAAGTTTCATTAGTTGTTTTTGTTAAATTATGAATTTTTCAATTTATGGCTGTGATTATATTAGGTTTCTGTATCTCTATAAGGGCCTGATTCTTTACAATTCTATAGGAATTATTAAAGAGCACAACCTCATATGAAACATGGCACATTTGCCATTTATCACTTTGTACTATGATTTTGGGACTGTATACATGGATTGGTGGATCCTATGCAGATAGGTCATTCAAGAAAAGGCAAGGTTAAATTTTCAATAAATTTCCCTTCCTCCTCAGGTTTTAGAGGAAGGCGAAAATCAATGGCCCTTTAAAATGAAAAGACTAATTAATATAAACAGGGTAGGATTTTTCTCCCCAAGTGTACAATTCAAAAAGAGGTAAATTAGTAATATAAGCCCAATATGTATAATTATGTGAAGGTGCACTATTTACTGCTGTGGTTGTCAAGGTAAGCATAGCAAATAATAACTGTGTTAGAGTGACATTCTGACTTTTAGAAGTTACCATCTTTTTTGCTTCTTGTGTCAGCTTCTTCGGATTATTTATGTTTATATTTCAGATGTTTGGACGGGACCCAAAGCTGGTCTCCTTTATCTGTAATGATAAGAACAAAACCTCGACCCTATATCCTAACTTAACTTCTGCCTTTTCCCATTTATTAATATTTTTATGCTTTTAACAAACTAGTTGTCTAATATCTGTTTCTGTATTTTTGCCTGATTTTTGCCAGAAATGCTCTGCTGCTGATGTATATATGATTCTAAATAATGCTTGAAATAATTGTTCTCGCACCTAACCATTTCCCCTTTTTTGTTTTTGTAGCATTTATTAATAGAGGTTTAACTGTTAATTTTTTATGATAAGTATACATACATTTACATGCTTACTAAATCAGGGGACACACTGATATACTTGGCTTATTTTTGGATAGAGTCTTGGATAGATACAAGATAAATGTTAATATATATTTAGTTTAATAAGCTTATATTGACAATTAGGGTGAGAAACATAAATAACATAACTAATTAAAAGATTAAGTCAATATTGAACAAAGTTACAGAATGACAGATAAATAGAGCAGTGTTATGTATATATACTTACCAATATTTAGCTTTTAGCTGGGAAGTGTTGAAGTAGCAACTAATACTAGAGTTTTGGTTGACTGTGTTTAGGATTAATGAATTTGATATTATAGATGCCCATTTGTGAGTATTTTGCTAATTCCTGAGGAAGGGGCCAGCCTCCTCAGGAAGGAACACAACACTCCCTGGGCAGTACACTTTAAGGTTTATGCATCAGTCCCTGGGAGAGTGGCCAGCTCCCCCAGGGAGGAATACAACACCCATTGAAATGCACTTTATCTTTTTAAATTTGTTATAAAACATCCCTGATGTGCTTATTATTTTAATTTACAATATTTTTCCTGAAATGTGAAAAGTGTTAACTAGCAAGGCATTGGTTTGTAGGTTAACAAAGTTTTCTGCATGATGTTTTACTTTAGGTCTGAACAATACTTACCAAACTTTCTCTTAATACATTCAGTTTCAGGACTGTTCAAATTTAAAACAAGAGATTTATATATATACTTAATAAAACACCTTTATGTGTAACACACAAGTCATTAAATTACTTAAGTATGCAATGTATTGTATTAAAGTTTTGATTAGTATTTAAGTATATTATACATAATTCATAACTATAGTAGATTATACAACAACAGACATCCAATGAGTAAACTTTTATTTCTTAAGTGTTTAAGATTTTTAGTAGTATGATTAGAATGACCTTAATTTCTTTTTTATTTTGTATAGTTTGAGGCATAGATAAAAACAAATTAGTATTTCCTATTTGGGCTGTGAAGTAATACATTAACTTGTAATTTTAATACTTGCATTGCTTTTGTTGTTAACATTATAATTAGAATTGGGGCTGGTGCTGACAGTGTTGAATATAAACTTGATAATTGTTGGCTATTTTACAGGAAGGGGAATATGGGCTGGCTTGACTTGTTTAAGAAAATATTAAAGAAAGCTTTAGCAAGTTTTAAAACAAAGTGATAGTGACATAATTGGATATTAATTTTTTGTAACAAACTAGTAATATTTGGGACTGCTGCATGTTGCAGGAGTGTTATTTTATTTTACTATATTTACTGTTATGCACTATTCTGGCAGCCTTTAATGGCTGCTTTCTTTTTGTAGTTATAACTAAAAATTATGATTACTTACATTATATTTTATTTTATATTATATTGAAACATTATTATATTTTTAAGAATTTTATACACTTTTAAAGTATTCATATGAACTTTTTATTCATATAACTTTAATTGTTATAAAATTAGAAAATTTCTTTTAATTATACAAGTTTTAAATACTTTATTCAACTTATATCACATGAACTTATCTAGTTTTAGTATTTACCTTTTTTTAGGTAAAAGACCAACTTATATGTGACAGTTTGAAATAAAAGTTATCTTTCAGGATTTGACTTTGAGAAAGCAGGTTCAAACATTGTGTTCTTTTTAATAGTGATAAGACCTGTTTCTCCATGGAAATGATAAGGTTAAAGTACAAGAAGCTACTGTGATAAAAAAGAGTTTCCTAATTGCCTACTGATTATTTAGGAGAAAAACTTTGTAAACTTTTATAAAAACAGACTACTGAATTGAGAAACTTTGAGAAAGAATAAAACTTTAACTTTATATTATTATATTGTTTGACATTAAAGCTTTTAAATTTTTATAGATAGACTGCTAAATTTCACTTAGCTTTGCCACAAAACTTCCTTTTTTACAGGCCTTTTGCACTTTTATATTGATTCAGGTTTTGTTCCACATTTTACTTTGTTTTTTTGTTGTTGTTTGTTTTTGTTTTTGTTTTTCATTTCAATAGTATATTTTTTTCTTTTTTTTAACTTTATTTTGTATATTTAATAATTGAAAACATAAGCAATTAAAAACTAAAAAGTAAACACAGATGAATAAATATATACATAATTAGTTATTTTATCTTAGGATAAAATTACTTTCTTTTCTTTAATATTAAAAGCACATTCTATATACCTTCTATACTTAAGTCACCACAATGATTTTGGAAACTATTTCCAAACAAACTTCTGACAACATATAATTACCATTAACATTAAACAAACTTGTTAGAATAATGATTTAATTTGAGTATAACTATTTTTATTATTTTAAATTAATACCCATATTTATTTATTAATATAAGTGCTTATATAATTTTTGGCTATTTGAATAGAGCTCTTATAATAATCTTCATTTATCAATTTAATATTACCATCTGGAGATATTAAAATATACATTGACACTGAACAAACAGACAAATACAAAAAGAATTATGACACACTAACAGAAACATAAAGTTTACTAATTTTACCCATAATTTTTACTCCTTGGGTATGGCTGTTTTCAAGCCCTTCATCATTTCACATTTTTGATTTTACTTTTTTAAGGTTTTCTCTGGAATCTGTGTCCTTGTTCTTTGAAACACTTTTGTTCATAATTAGCAACCAGCTAGGACAACTTAAACAGCATAAATGCAGTTAAGCTCTAATTTAGCAGTTTATACAGATATTTAACATGTATTTTTTGGATTATTTCTCTTTAAGAGTATACTTAGGCACATAGTTTAGATTCCTGGGATAGGCCCTTTAATTCCTGTTTTTATTTTTGGTATATTCAGTGAAGGGGTAATAAACTTAGTTTCAGCTGAGGAAAAATCGACAGCTCTACTGCTTTGGTAACTGCCTTAAGTTCTGTTACAGGCCAGAGTGAACTGCTCTGTTGCTGACTGGGTAGATTTGAGCGAGGCTGGGAAATGTGCTTATATTATTTGTTTGAGGGCCTTGAGCAAGCCTGCTTGGAAGTTTCCCAACTTATTAATGAGACTACCATTTTTATGATATTTAAAATGGCATTCTTTGACCCAGTGTAATCCTTTTTGGCATTTCAGACACACACGAGTTGGTATTGATTTATTATTGCTGCTAAATGGAGCTTTTACACTAGTTTTGGCATGGCAATTTGTTTTCATATGACCTGATTTCCCACATTTAAAACAATTTAAATTATTAATCAGAGGACTACATCCCTTTAGAGCAGCTGCAAGAAGGTCCATGTTATAGGTATTAGGCCCAATGTTTTGACATATTTTTATATAATCCTGTAAACTACTTCTATTGGACATAAAGCCTTTTTACACTCACTGTTAGCATTATTAAAAGCCAATATTAGAATAAGCATTTCTTTAAGATCAGATTGAGTTACTATCTTGTTGACTACATCTACCAGCCTTGGTGGCTCAGGAGGCAGTGGCATAGGCCATCCCTCAGCCTCCTCAAAAATCAACTCCTTATATCCTGGAGAATCCACAGGGATTGGAGAGAGAGACAAGTCAACTTTATCAGGACCGGGATCTTGCAGCAAGTCCTCCTCACTCTGGAAAGGCTGTATAGCCAGAGCAATTTGCTGATAAGCAGCCCACACATCAGCCGAGACAATTTCTCCACGCTGATTAGCTTGTTTAAGAGCCTTCCCCACATCCTGCCAAACCTTAGAATTTAATTGGTTTCGTTTCAAAGGGGAAAACCAATAACAATGCCGCTGTATCAAGTGTAACAGGTCCCGTATGACATGTTCTTTAGTCCTCACCCCTGAACTATGCAAAAGGGATTTCAAAATTCCCACATACTCATCAATCTGTGACAGGGAATTACCCATGATCTCTGCTTATCCCGACAGCTCTGCGAACCAACTGCGCAGTACTTAAACCTCCGTTGGGTCAACAAGATTCCCCACTCACCTCGAGCCCCACGTTTTGGGCACCAATATGTTATCAGTGTGAGGTGCAAAAGGAAGAGTCAGACAAGTTGATGTAGTTGAAGCAGAGGGCTGCAGCTCGTTCAGGTAGAATAGCACCGAGATTGCTGTGACCCTATCTTTTATTCATTCAATATCATAGCATCTAAAAATAGCTAGGCTTTATTATTATGGTTTTTAAACAGTGACTCTTTTCTCATGCAAGCCCATTGACCTTCCTACTTGTACTCCCTATTCTTTTAGAAAGATAGGGAACTGTTTGCAGTTCCCATTATGTTTCTTTCCCACATTCTAGCTAGACCAGGAACTGCGTTCAGTTCCAGGCATGCGTTCTTGCCTCGTGGGTTCATCTGGATTTCATTTAGCTCTCTGTTTCTTCCTTCAAAAATGAACAAAGTATTAACACATTTAACAAATTTGATGGACCACAATGGCAGGCTGAGTGAAAAAGCCAATTTCAAAAGTTGTATACTGTATGGTTTCATTTATATAGCATTCTCAAAACAACAAAAATTATAATAGAGATGGAGAATACATCACTGGTTGTCAGGCATTAGGGATGGTGGCTCGCAAAGTCAGGGGCTAAGTTTAACTATAAAGAGTAGCACAAGGGAGATCTTTGTGGGGACGGAGTAGCTCTGTATCTTGATTGTGGTGGTGGTTACAAGAATCTACACATGTTATAAAATGGCACAGAACTATACACACATATTGTACCAATGACAAATTCTTGGTTTTAAGATTGTACTATACTTACATAGGATGTAACCATTAGAGAAAACTAGGTGGTATGGTATATGGGACCATATGATATATTACCTCTGCAACTTCATGTGACTCTATAAATATTACAGAATAGGAGATAAAAGTAATTGGATATGGTATGCAATAAAGTGCTAATAAAGTGACTTGAAGAAAATAAGTCCATTTGCTCCATAATCTTTGTCCTTTGGTTTTGGGGTGGAGAAAAGAGTTATTTTTAAAACCAGGTTTTGCAAAAACCTTGCTGATGTTTCCAATCTTCCAGTTAAGAAATTGTTATTACTATCAGCATAACAAAAAAGTAGATTGGATTCCTTATGCAAAGTCACTAAAAAGTTAAAAATTAATATTTAAAATGCAGCTAGATTTGACTGCTTGCCATCTTTCTTCAGAGATTAAATTAATTCCATAGCTAACTGCAACTAAATTTAATTATGTATAAACGTAATTCCAGGAAGTACATCTCTTCAAGCTACTTAATATTGCTAGCTTTCATTTATGATATAGAAAACATTTGCAATAGCAACAAAATGGAGGCAAAGGTGAAATAGAGGTCGCTTAAAATGAATAAAACATAATTCCTCAAAAAAAGTTTAAATAGTCTAATACGTTTCCTAAAGATATTTCAATACCAGTAAAAATTATACAATACACACATCCCTCAACTAATAATCCACAACATTTACATATATGTAAAAAGTGCTTACACACCTATTACCACCTAAAACATTGTATCATACAGTTTTCACGAATGTGTTCGTTGACTTCAAAACTTTGTTCTTCTGTATAATTATCCTAAATTTAAAACTCTATTTTTTGCCTCCTTCTTCAATGTCATAAGCCTTACTTTACCTTTGTTGCCGCTAGGACATATTCCTTTTTAATGATTCCACATTTATTCTCAAAAACATTTTTCCTGGATTCTTCTTCTAATCGATGAACAAACAATAAAAAATTCAGATGTACCAGTAAGTCACCACTCCTTTCCAGAGAAAGCTGAGGCTTCTGTCGCTTGAAGACACGCTTTAGGAAGCCAGGGGAATGCTCTCTGTTTTATCTGCTTTCTCTGAGGAATTGTGGTCTACAGCGCCATCCTCTCCCTTTGGGCACCAGTTACTGGGACTTCTGTGATCCCCTCGAGTCCGCCTCCTCCTGGACACCCGGAAGGAGGACCGGGCTCCTCCGCTGCCAACAGAGAGCACGGGACGCTCGGTAGTGACTGGAATTTTTTCATTTCATTTAGGTTATCTAGATTGTTGACATACAGTTGTTTACAGTATTCACTCATAAACCTGTTTATTTCTGTGAGATTGGTAGTAATGTCACCATTTAATTTCTGATTTTAGTTATTTTTTTCCTTTCTCTTTCTTTGTCAGTCTAGCTAAGGGTTCCTTACTTTTATTGAACTTTTCAAAGAACCAAACTTTGGTTTGTTTATTCAATTTTTTATTTTTAATTTTTATTTTTTACCTGTTCTCTATTTCATCTACCTCTTATATGATCTTTGTTACTGTCTTTCTTCTGCTCACTTTGGATTTAGCTTGCTCTTCATTTTCTATTCTTCCAAGAATTATGTTAGGTCTCTGATTTTATATCTTTCTTCATTTTTTAATTTGAGCATTTACAGCTGTAAATTCCCCTCTCAGCATTGCCTTTGCTACAATCCATAAGTTTTGGTATGTCCTATCTTCATTTTCATTCACGTGAAGATATTTTCTAATTTCTTCTTTGATGCATTGCTTGGTTCAGAGTTAATATGTAAGTGTCCATCATGTCATAGTGTGTTATTTCAGTGGGTGGAGACCCACACAACAGACAAATAAATATTAAACTCCCATCCTGGGGAGTCCTGATATATTCTCAAATAGAAGGTCAAGAGACTCTTGAGAACATAGGTAATGCCTAATAAAACACACACACACACACACACACCAATATGTCAAACCCTCAATATTATTGCAAGTAACTATGAATTTTATTCTTCAAAAAGTGAAACTTAGTGGTTACCATAGGTTCTGAGGGGAGGGATAAGGAAGAATAGAATAGATGGAACATAGGGCATTTTTTATGGCACTAGAAATGTTCTGCATGATCTTGCAGTAATGGATACAGACAATTTTAAATTTGTCAAAATTTATAAAAGTGCATGGTCCAAAATGTAAATCATAATGTAAACCATTGACCATGGTTAGTGGCACTGCTTCAGTATTTGTATATCAGTCATAACAAATGCACCACCTCGAGGTAAAATGTTATTAATAGGGGAGAGGGGGACTGGAAGGCATTGGATGTATATATGGGAATGGCCAATACATGACTTTTCTGTAATCTAAAGCTTCTTTGAAGATAAAGCAAAAAAAACAAGACAATGGGGGAATAAACAGGAGAAAACATCACTTACAAGACAACAGATCTTACAGTGATGAAATATAATGTCTAAAAGTTTTTTTTTTTCCAATTAAAATTTTTAAAAATTTTATTCATTATTTTAAAAACTGTCATTATTAATTCATATTCTTATTAGCTTTATTTGGTTATTTTTTTAGCTTCATTTTTGGAGAGGTTTTGAATCACAGAAGGGTAAAAACTGTGACAGGGGAGGATTATTGTTAAGCGGTGTCAGTGATGTGGGATGCATTGGAGGTGGTTCACCTGGGGCATACCTCTAAAGGCATATGAATGTGTTCAAGTATTCATGAGGCATTGTCCGGGTGGGGGGAGATCCACACAATAACTGAAAGAATAGTGAATTCCCATCCTGGGGTGCTCTGCCACATTCTCTAATGGGTCAGCAAGAATCCCCCAAGTACAGCATTGGTGCCTAGTGAAGGAAGATGGACCATTGCAATGGGTCCTTGATATTGTTGATTGTACTTATGAACCTTTTCTTTTGAATTTGATACTTAGCTTAGTATATGTTGCCTAAGAGATACCTCCTGAGGGCCTACTTGTTGCTCAAATGTGGCCTGTCTCTAACCCAAACTCAGGATATAAATACACTAACTTCCCCCAGTTTGAGACATAAATCCTGGGGATGAGATTCCCTGGCACCAAGGGATTATTACCAGAGCCAACTATCAATGCTCCTGGAAAAAGACCATGACTAAAAGGGGTAAAGGTAAAAACAAATGACTTTTTTTGTGAAGAGATTTCAAAGTGAGTTAAGAGGTCATTCTAGAGGTTATGCTTTTGCATGTCTCAGCAGGATTTCATTGATTACCCAAGTAAATATTGCCTCAAATAGTAGGGCTCCTGAGGGCTCTAGAGACATCTAGACCCTATAGGCAGGGCAGAGTGCTCAGGAGTTTGGCACCCTGCCAGTGGGCCCTACTTTGGAATTTATGCTTCTCAATGTGATAGAGTTGGACTCAATTGTGGTTTCCCTACACATGGTCTTTCTGCCCCTGCTATTTGAACCTATAGTTAGTACAATACTTGATAGGTGTATGTCCGAGAGACTTAAATCTTTGCTCTGTCCACGCACCAGTTGGGCCCTGAATCTCAGGAGAGTTGCAACACCTACTCTCCAGTTCATTGGACTTACCCAGGACAACTAACAAGGAGATGATAATGGACAGTGCCCATCCCAAGGAACAGAGAATGTCTGCAACTGCAAACAAGATAGTTACATCATTCTGCCCTATGTGATCTAAGCCACAGTATCAATTAGAGCCAGAGTGGGCATCACCATCCCAGGATCCTCAGGATTGGGGAATGTACAATGAACTAGAGTAGACTCACTATTATTCTACTATAGATGTATTGTTATTCTAGCAATGGAAGAACTTTTTTTTTTATGTTTTTTTTTGTAAGAACTTTTATCATTGATGTGGAGGTAGAGGCTATCAGAGGTTCTGAGGGGAGGGAGAGGGAAAAATTGGTGTAATATAGAGGCATTTTCCAGACATTTGAATTGTTCTACATGACGTTGCAATGACAGGTACAAGCTATTATATATTTTGTCATATCCTACAAAATTGTGTGGGCCAGAGTATAAACTGTAATGTAAACTATAATCCACAGTTAGTGGCAGTGCTTCAATATGTGTTCATCAATTGTAACAAATGTACCACACTAATGAAGGATGTTGTTAATGTGGGAACGTGTAGGGAGTGGGGCATATGGGATTCCCCTATATTTTTTATGCAACATTTACATAATCTAAAGTATCTTTTAAAATTTTTTAAAAATGTATTATAAATAAAAGAAATATAAGAAATAAGTCAAAACACCTAAAAAACAAAATAAACAAACAACAAAAGAGTGTATTGTTTAATATCCACATATTTGTGACTTTTCAAATTCTCCCTTTTTGATTGCTAGCTTCATTCCATTGTGGTCAGTTAAGATTCATTGTGTGATTTCAATATCTTTATATTTATTGATACTTGGTTTGTGACATAGTATACGGTATATCCTGAGGACTGACCTATGGGTACAAGAGAGGAATGTGTATTCCGCTCTAGTCACGTGAAGTTTTCTGTATATTTATGTTATGGATAGTTGTTGATAGTGTCATTCAAGTTTACAATTTCCTCAGTAGCTTCTGTCTAGAAATTCTATTATTGAAAATGGTGTCTTGAAATGTCCTGCTATTAATGTAGAACCATCTATTTCTCCTTTCAAGCTTGTGAATATTTTTTCATATTTTTTAGGCTCTGCTCTTGGGTGCATATATGTTCAGAATTACTTTTTTTTTTTTCTTGTTTTCATTCAATTGTCTGTTTTCTCATTATGCCCTGTCTTTTTTTGTAACAATATTTGATCTGAAGTATATTTTGTCTGATGCAGGTTTAGCTACTCCATCTATCTTTTGGTTACTATATTTTTCTTTTTTTTTTTTCCTTTCATCCTTTCACCTTTAACCCACTTCTCTCTTTGAATTTAATGTGACTCTCTTGTAAAGAGCATGTTTGAGTTCTGCTTTTTTATCCACTTTGTTAATCTCTGTCTTTGCCTGGAGAACTTAATCTATTTACACTTAAAGTAACTGTTCATAATGCCAGATTTTCTTCTGTCATTTTGCTATTTGGAGTTTTTAAGCATTATTCATATTTTATCCCTTAATATTAATGTCTATTTTCACATTTATTTGAATTTTTGTAGTGTACACTTTTGAGCCCTTTTCATATACTTCTGTATATATTTTTCCAGATATTTTCTTTGAGTTCACCATTGGGATTAAATTTATCATCCTGAATCTACAACAATCACATTTGTTGAGATATCAGTTTAACTTCTGTAACATAAACAAACACCATTGCTATACACCTCCATCTCCTTATAATTTTTTTCTTACTTGTTAAAAATTATATATGTATTCATTGTACATCCAAACTCATACATTTTTATTTCAGAATCTATAAGATGTAAAAAGTGAAATTATTTCTAAAAAGTACAGAGAGATAATTGTATTTTCATTTATAATTTGTATATGGTTACTTTTTTCACTTATTAGTTGGTAAAAACAAATACCATACAATGAATTGGCTTAAGAACAGGAATCTATTGGTTCATGGTTTCAGAGGATAGAAAGATTGCTTCCCTCCTTGCCAGTATCCTCTATCTTCTCAGCATAATTTGCAGCTCCTTGTCTTTTTCATCAAATGGTATTGCACATCCTCATTTCTCCTTTGTCTTCTGGGCTCTGCTGACATCCCACTGCTTGCCGACCCCTGTGGCTTTCCTTTCCATCTGACTTTCACTCTGCTTTAAATGACTCCTGTAATCTGAATTAAAGCTCAACCTGATTCAGAAGAGCCAAACTTTAACTGAAGTAATATCATTAATAGATCTTATTTACAATGGGCCAATAGCACCAGAATACAGAAAAAGACCAGGAATATAGCCAGACTGTGGTACCCCATTCATTCCCCACAGTTACCATTACTGTAGATCTTTATTTCTTTATGTTTCTTCAATCCACTGTCTAGTTTCTTTTCATTTCAGCCCAAAATATTGTCTTTGTTATGGCTGGTAGAACAGGTCTGGTGGCAATAAACTCTCAGCTTTTGTTTACTTAGTAATGTCTTACTCTCTCCCTGACTTATGAAAGACAATCTCATTGGATACAGAATTCTTCGCTGGCATTTACTCTTTCAGCTCTTTGAATATTTTATGAAACTGTCTTCTTATCTCCATGAATTCCAATGAAATTTCAGAACATAATCACCAACAGTGAATAAGTGTTCCTATCTCTCCACATCCTCTTCAACATTTACAGTTTTCTGGCTTTTTAGTAGTGGCCAGTCTAATAGGTGAGAAATAGTATCTCATTTTACTTTTGATTTACATTTCCCTAATCTCTAGTGATGTTGAACCTTTTTTCATGTGTTTCTTTGCCATTTGTATTTCTTCTTTGGACAGTTGTCTTTCCAAATCTTTTGCCCATTTTTTAATCAGATACTTTTTGTTTTTATTTTTTAATTTTATTATCTCCTTATATATTATGGATATTAATCTCTTATCAGACATATGATTGCCAAATATTTTCTCCCATTGAGTTAGCTGCCTTTTCACCCTTTTGACAAAGTCCTTTGAGGTGCAAAACTTTTGAATTTTGAGGAGGTCCCAATTATCTATATTTTCTTTTTTTGTTCATTCTTTGATTTTAAGGTTTAAGAAACTACCACCTACCATAAGATCTTAAAGATGTTTTCCTTCAATTTTCTTCTAGTTTTATGGTTGTTCTTTTTATATTTAAATCCTTGATCCATTTTGAGTTAATTTTTGTATAAAGTTTGAAAAAGGGGTCTTCTTTCTTTTGGATATGGCTATCCATTTCTCTCAGCACCATTTGTTAAACAGACTATTCTGGCCAAGCTTAGTGAACTTAATAGCCTTGTCAAAAATCGCTTGACTGTACGTGTGGTGGCAAAATTCTGAGATCTTGATTCAGTTCCATTTGTCAATCTGTCTGTCCTTATGCTAGTAACATGCTGTTTTTACCACTGTACCTAAGTAATATGCTTTAAAGTCAGGAAGTGAGAGCCCTCCAACTTTGCTCTTCTTTTTAAAGACTTTTTGTGCTATTCAGGACCCCTTATCCTTCCAAATAAATTTGATTATAGGCATTTCCATTTCTGCAAAAAAAGGCTGTTGGGATTTTTACTGGGATTGCTTTGAATCTGTAAATCAGTTTGGGCAGACTCAACATGTTAACGGTATTTAGTCTTCCAATCTATGGACACAGAATGTCCTTCCATTTATTTAATTCTTCTTCAATTTCTTTTGGCAATGTTTTGTAGTTTTCTGAATACAGGTCTTTTATGTACTTGGTTAAGTTTATTCCTAAATATTTGATTGTTTTAGTCACTGTTATAAATGAATTTTTTAAAATGATTTCCTTCTCAAACTGCACATCCGTAGGTTATAGAAATGCTATTGATTTTTGCATATTAACCTTGTATCTTGCCACTTTGCTGAATGCATTTATTAATACTAGTAGCTTTGTTTTGGATTTATCCAGATTTTCTAGATATGGAATTATGTCATCAGCAAATAGTGAAAGTTTTACTTCTTCCTTTCCTATTTGGCACCTTTTATTTGTCTAGCCTAATTACTCTAGCTAGAATCTCAAGCACAATATTGAATAACAAAGATGACAGCGGACATCCTTGTCTTGTTCCTGATCTCAGTGAGTAAGCTTTCAGTCTTTCACCATTGAGTACTATGCTAGCTGTAGATTTATCATATATGCACTTCACCATATTGAGAAAGCTTGTTTCTATTCCTATCCTTTGCAGTGTTTTTGTTTTGTTTTGTTTTGTTTTGTTTTCTTCTTTTTGGAGTGTTTTTTTTAATTTTTTTTAACAATGGGTTTTGTAGTTTGTCAAATGCCCTTTCAGCATCAATAGAGAGGATCATGTGATTTTTATTCTTCAATTTACTAATGTGGTTTATTACACTAGTTAATTTTCTTGTGTTGAACCAACCTTGCATATCTGGGATAAAACCCACTTGATTGTGGTGTTTAATTATCTTAATGTGCATTTGGATTCTGATAGCAAGTATGTTGTTGGGGATTTTTCCATCTAATTCATTAAAGATATTGGTCTGTAATTTCTTTTTTTGTAGTATCTTTATCAGGTTTTGGTATTGGGGTGATATTGGCTTCATAGAATGAGTTTAGTAGCATTCTTTCTTGTTCAAGTTTTGGAAGAGCTTAAGCAAAATCAATAATAGTTCATCTTTGAATGATAGGTAGAATTCATTTGTGAAGCCAAAGCCATCTGGTCTCGGACATTTCATCTTTGGGAGGTTTTTGATGACTGTTTCAATTGCTTCACTTGTGACTGGTTTGTTGAGGTCTTCGTTTCTTCTAAAGTCAGTGTATGTGGTTCAAGTGTTTCCAGTAATTTGTCCATCTCTTCTACATTTTCTAGTTTTTGGTACACAGTTTTTCCTAATATCCTCTATTAGTATGAGGACATTATAATATCCTATTATTTCTATGAGGCCAATGGTAATGTCCCCTCTCTCATTTCTTATTTTATTTATTTCTGTTTTCTCTCTTTTTCCTTTGTCAGACTAGCTAAGCGTATGTCTATTATGTTGATCTTCTCAAAGACCCAACTTTTGGTTTTGTTCATTCTCTCTATTGTCTTTTTGTTCTTGATTTCATTTATTTCTGCTCTGATCTTTACTATTCCTTTCCTTCAGCTTAGTTTGGGATTCGTTGCTGTTCTCTTTCTATTTCTTCCAGGTGTATAGTTAGATCATCAGTTTTAGCTCTTTCTTTTTAAATGTAAGCATTGAGGGCTATAAATTTCCCTCTCAGCATAGCCTTTGTGGTGTCCCATAGGTTTTGAAATGTTGAGTATCATTTTCATTCATCTCAAGATATTTGCTGAATTCTCTTGCAATTTCTTCTCTGATCCACTGATTAAGAGTGCGTTGTTTAATCTCCATATATTTATGAATTTTCCCCTTTTCTGTCTATTATTGATTTCCACCTTCATTCTGTTATGATCAGAGATAGTGTTTTGTATAATTTCAATCATTTTAAATTTATTGAGACTTGTTTATATAAAGTCTATATTGGAGAAGGATCCATAAGCCCTTGAAAAAAAATGTTTATCTTGCTGTTTTGGGGCGCAATGTTCTAAAGATGTCTGTTAGGTCTAATTCATTTGTCATATTATTCATGTTCTCTGTTTCTTTATTTATCCTCTGTCCAGATATTCTATGCAATACTGACAGTGATGTGTTTAAGTCTCCAACTACTATTGTAGAGACATCTATTTCTCCCTTCAGCTTTGCTGGTGTGTGTCTCATGTATCTTGGGGTACTCAGGTTAGGTACATAACTATTTATTATAGTTATTTCTTTTTATTTTTATTTATTATTTTGTTATTTTTTATTTTTATTATAAATTTATATTATTATTATTTTTATCTTTTCTCCTTTTATCACTGCATTATCGGATGTCCAGTGTGTACTGTGACATCTTCCCCCTCTCATACCCCTGTGTCTCCCAAATTTTCATTTGGTTTTCAAAGAAGTTTTAGGTCAAAGCAAAGTCACACATGGGATACTAGAGATTCCCATATACCCAACCACCCTCCCCCTTCCCCAACCCATATTACCACCTTTTTTGTGTGTGTTATAACTGTTATACAGATAGTGAAACATAGCTACTAAACATTGTCAATGGTTTACAGTATAGTTTACATTTTAGATAGTACAATTAATATTTTTTGGTGATATTTACTATGTTCTGTGTCCATTACTGTAAAGTAATGAAGAACATTTCCCATGACCACTAAATGCCCCATTTGAACATTTCTGTTCTTTCCTCCCCGTCCCCCTGGGGCGTATGAAACTCCCCTGTCTTGGCTCATGGATGATAAAATTTATAGTTACATGCCCTGGGTATTCTAACTTGCCATTCCTAATCTCCCCACCTGTTATCCCTGCACCACCAAACCCAGTAATATCACTACCCACCTTTCCTAAATTCAATATGTAGCTATAGTCTATCACTTTACCATAGATTATGTCTATATGGATAAAGGCTCACAACCTACCATTCTCTCTCTCTCCCTTGTCAACCTATCTTTCAGACAGTGGTTCTCAGAGACAGTTAACTTTCCTCAATTCAAATCAGTGAGGTCATAAAGTGTTCACCCTTCAATGCCTGGCTTGCTTCACTCAACATAAGGTCTTCAAGATTCATCCATGTTATTCCATGGGTTAGCATTTTATTCCTACTTACAGCTGAGTAATATTCCATTGTATGTATGTACCACATTTTGCTTATCCATTAATTTGTTGATGGGCACCGGGGTTGATTCCAACTTTTGGCAATTCTCAACAATACCGCTATGAACACTGGTGTACATATATCTGTTCGTGTCTGTGCTTTCAATTTTTCTGGGTATATACTCAGTAGTGGAATCGCTGGATCATACGGAAGATCTATTGCTAGTTTACTGAGGAATTGCCAAACTGTCCTCCACAGTGGCTGGACCATTCCAAAATCCCACCAGCAGTGAATGAGGGTTCCTATTCCTCCACATCCTCTCCAAAATTCATATTCTGCTGTTTTTTTAATAGCTGCCATTCTGATGGGTGTAAGATGGTATCTCATTGTGGTTTTGATTTACATTTCCCTAATAGCTAGCGATGTTGAGCATTTTTCCATGTGCTTTTTTTTTCCTTTTTTCTTTTTTTCCTTTTTTTAAAAAAGATTTTATTCATTTATTCATTTATCCCCCCCCCCGCTGCCCGTGCTCGCTGGGTCAGCCAACCACACCGTGTGGGTGGGCTTGCCCTCACCAGGAGGCCCCGGGAACTGAACCTAGGGCCTCCCATATGGCAAACGGGAGCCCCACTGATTGAGCCACAGCCGCTTCCCTCCATGTGCTTTTTAGTCATTTGTATTTCTTCCTTGGAGAAGTGTCTTTTCAGGTCACTTGCCATATTTTAAATGGGTTGTTTATCTTTTCATTTTTGAAGTGTAGGATTTCTTTATCTATGCAGGATATTAGACTCCTATTAAATATATGGTTGACAAATATTTTCTCCCATTGTGTAGGCTGCCTTTTTATTTTCTTAATAATATCCTTTGAGGTGCAGAGGTTTTTAATTTTGATGAGATCCCATTTATCTATTATTTCTTTTGCTGCTCATGCTTTGGCTGTGAAGTTCATAAAAACATTTCCTATTACAAGGTATAATAGATGCTTCCCTACATCATCTTCCAAGGTCTTTATGGTTTTGGATCTTATATTTAGATCTTTGATCCATCTTGAGTTGATTTTTGTGTAAGGTGTGAGATGGTATTCTTCTCTCATTCTTTTGGATATGGATATCCAGTTCTCCAAGCACCACTTGTTAAAGAGGCCATTCTCTTCCAACTGAGTGGGCTTCATGGACTTGTCGAGTATCAGATGACTGTATGTGCGAGGATCTATATCAGAACTCTCAATTCGGTTCCATTGGTCAGAAGGTCGGTCCTTGTGCCAATAACATGCAGCTTTGATCACTATAGCTTTGTAGTATGTTTTAAAGTCAGGTAGTGTGATACCTCCAACTTCATTTTTCTTTTTCAATATGTCTTTGGCAATTCGAGGCCTCTTGCCTCTCCAAATATATTTTGTGGTTAGTTTTTCCAGTTCCTTAAAAAATACAGTGTCGATTTTTATAGGGATTGCATTAAATCTGTAGATTAGTTTGGATAGGATAGACATCTTGATGATGTTTAGTCTTCCTATCCATGAACAGGGAATATTTTCCCATTTATTAAGTCTTCTTTGATTTCCTTTAACAGCGTGTATAGTTTTCTGTATATAAGTCCTTTACATCTTTAGTTAAATTTATTCCTATGTATTTGATTCTTTTAGTTATTATTGTAAATGGTATATTTTTTCTTGATTTCCTCCTCAGTTTGCTCGTTATTGGTGTACAGAAATGCTACTGATTTTTGAGCATTGATCTTATAGCCAACAACATTACTGAACTCCTTTATAAGTTCTAGAAGCTTTGTTGTAGATTTTTCAGGGTTTCCTATATGCTCATGTCGTCTGCAAATAATGAAATTTTTACTTCTTCTTTTCCAATCTTGATGCATTTTATGTCCTTTCCTTGCCTCAGTGCTCATGCAAGCACTTCTAAAACAATGTTAAACTGGAGAGGTGATAGTGGTCATCCTTGTCTTGTTCCTGATCTCAGAGGGAAGGGTTTTAGGGTTTCACCATTGAAGTTGATGTTAGCTTTGGGTTTTTCATATATACCTTTTATCATTAAGAAAGTTTCCATCTATTCCTATCTTTTGTAGTGTTTTTATCAGAAAAGAGTGCTGTATTTTTTCGAATGCTTTTTCTGCATCTATGCAGATGATCATGTGATTTTTTTCTTTCAATCTGTTTATGTAGTGTATTACATGGATTGATTTTCTTATATTGAACCATCCTTGCATACCTGGGTTGAAACCCACTTGGTCATGGTATATAATCCTTTTGATATGTTGTTGAATGCGATTAGCAAGTACTTTCTTGTGAATTTTAGCATCTAGGTTAATTAGAGAAATTGGTCTGTAATTTTCCTTTATTGTGGTATCTTTGTTTGATTTTGGTATTAGGGTAATGTTGGCATAGTAGAATGAGTTAGGAAATATTCCTTCTACTTCTGTTTTATGGAAGAGCTTAAGTAGAATTGATGCTACCTCTTTCCGGAATGTTTGGTAGAATTCAGCTGTGAAGACATCTGGTCCTGGGCTCTTCTTAGTTGGGAGGTTTTTGATGACTGAGTCTATCTCTTTACTTATAATTTCACTGTTGAGTTCATCAATTTCTTCTTTCATCAATGTAGACTGTTTGTGAGTTTCTACAAAATTGCCCATTTCCTCTAATTTAACATTCTTGTTGGCAAATAATTTTTCAAAGTATTCTCTTATGACTCTCTTTATTTCTGTGGGGTCAGTAGTGATATCCCCTTGCTCATTCCTTATTTTGTGTATTTGCATCTGTTCTCTCTTTTCCTTTGTTAGTCTGGCTAAGGTTTTTTCAATTTTATTGATATTCTCGAAGAACCAGCTTTTGGTTTTGTTTATTGTTTCTAGTGCTTTCTTTTTCTCTATTTCATTTAGTTCTGCTCTAATTTTTGTTATTTCCTTCTTTCTACTTCCTTTTCATTTAGTTTGTTGTTGTTTTTCCAATTCCTCCAAGTGTGCAGTTAGGTCTTCAATTTTAGCTCTTTCTTCTTTTTGAATATATGTATTTGTGGCTATGAATTTCCCTCTCAGGAAAGCTTTCACTGCATCCCATTGGTTTTCATATGTTGTGTTGCTATTTCCATTAGTTTCAAGGTAGTTATTGATTTCTTTTGAGATTTCCTACTTGATCCACTGTTTGTCTAAGAATGTTTTGTTTAACTTCCATATCCTTGTGCCTAATCTGTTTCCCTGGCCCTTAGTGATTTCCAATTTCATTCCTTTGTTGTCAGAGAAATTACTTTGTATAATCTCAATCTTTCTGTGGCCTAGCATATGGTCTATTTTGCAGTATGAACAATGTCCACTCGAGAAGAATGTAAATCTCGCCAAATTTGGGTGTAGTGTTCTGTATATGTCTATTAAGTCCAGGTCCTCTAATGTATTGTTGAGAGTCTTTGTTTCTTTATTGATTCTCTGTCTAGATGTTCTGTCTAATGATGATAATGGTGTATTAAAGTCCCCTGCTATAATTGTAGAGGCACTTATTTCTCCACTTAATTTTTCCAGAGTTTGCCTCATGTATTTTGAGGTACCCCAATTAGGTGCATAAATGTTTAGGATTGTTTTCTCTTCTTGAGAAATTATCCTTTTTACTAATATATAGTGTCCAGCTTTGCTCTTACAATAGTTTTGCATTTAAAGTCTATTCTGTCTGATAACAGAATAGCTAGTCCTGCCCTTTTTTGTCTATTGTTAACTTGTAAAATGGTTTTCCAGCCATTCACTTTCAGTTTCCTTGAATCCCTGGGTCGAAGGTGGGTTTCCTGTAGACAGCATAGAGATGGATAATATTTCCTTATCCATTCTGCCAATGTGTGTCTCTTGATTGGTGAATTTAATCCATTAACACTCAGTG
Source organism: Tolypeutes matacus (assembly GCA_026826555.1). Taxonomy (NCBI): domain Eukaryota; kingdom Metazoa; phylum Chordata; class Mammalia; order Cingulata; family Chlamyphoridae; genus Tolypeutes; species Tolypeutes matacus. The sequence goes on from JAKSZT010001663.1 coordinate 326,013, forward strand.
TTATTACTCATAACTAATTTCTTATTTCACCCATTTTTTCTTTGGGTTAATGTATGTCATATGTTGTTTTGTTTCTGTTTTTGACTTTTCAGTTGTTTTTAAACTCTCCTCCAACTCTCTCCCTTGTTTTTTCCTTTCAACTTGTAGAACTTCCTTTAGTATTTCTTGAAGAGCAGGTTTCTTCTTGATATACTCTCTTAATTTCTGGTTATCTGTGAATATTTTGAACTCTTCATCATTTTTGAATACCAGTTTTGCTGGATAGAGAATTCGTGGCTGGAAGTTTTTTCTTTTAGTATTTTGACTATGTCATACCACTGTCTTCTTGCCTCCATGGTTTCAGCTGAGAAATCAGCACTTAATCTTATTGTGCTTCCCTTGTAAGTGATAGTTCTCATTTCTCTTGCTGCCTTGAGTATTTTCTCTTTGTTTTGAGCATTGGACATTTTGACAAATATATGTCTTTGAGTTGGCCTGTTGGGATTATACTATTTGGGGTGTGCTGTGCTTCCTGGATCTGCACATCCATCTCTCTTAATAGGGTTTGGAAGTTTTCAGCCATTATTTCCTTCAACACTCCTTCCTTTCCCTTCTCTTCTCCTTCTGGTATGACCATAATGCTTATGTTTGTGCATTTTTTTGTTGTCAGTTAATTCCCTGTGTCCCTGCTGGATTTTTTCTATCTTTTTGTCTATCTGTTCTACTATCTGTTTGATTTTAGATGTATTGTGTTCCACATCACTAATTCTTTCTTCTGCCTGTTCAAATCTGCTGTTATGTGATTCCAGCAACTTTTTTGATTTCTTGGATTATGCCATTGATCACCATCATATCTGTTATCATTTTGTGTAAGTTTACAATTTCTTCAGTATGTTCTCCTAGTGTCTTCTTTATATCCTTAATCTCTTCCTTCACTTCTTTAAGTTCGTCCATGATATTTATTTGGATAGCTTTGATTAGTTGTTCGATGTTCTGCATCACTTCCTGGTTTTTAGTTTGTTCATTGGAGTGGTCCATGTTTTCCTGTTTCTCAGTGTGGTTTGTAATTTTTTGTTGCCCTCTAGTCATCATTTTATCTTGATGGGTTTATTCAGTTGATTAGCTTCTCTCTCTGCTCTAGAGTTTTATTTGGCTGATGTTTCTGCATGTGTGTTAAGTTTTCTCCTTGGCACTTTTTCATCTTATTTTATTTCCTTGCTTCTTTCTATGTTCCATTGAAGGCAAAAGATTAGGGCCAGAGGAATTGAAAGATGTGAGGAAGGAATAAGGATAATAGTAATATTGATAAAAGTTAGAAGAGGTGTCAAATGAGACTTAATGAAATGAATATTTAAGTCATGTAGGCAGTGTAGAGTAATAGGAAAAAAAAGTGGAGTACCTACAATGGACTGGGAAACCAAGTTGAGGAATATATATAATGATTTAGAAGGCTAGAATTATGAGGAGGGAGAGATAGAGTAAAGAAAGGGCTGAAAGGAAAAAGTTAATTTTAATTTTTAAAGAAGAAAACAAAATAGATAGAATAGAAATTGACACCCTTAAGTTGTGGACATATGAAAAAATGTGGTATATAAGAGCCACAACAGAAAGCAGATGGCAATGGGTAATCAGCAGTCAAACTTTGAAGAGTTCTCTAGAGTGTTAAAAACTTTATTAAAAGACACCGGTGTAACTATTAAATCCTCAGTTTTTGAGGATAGAAGGAAGGATAAGAAATAGTTTGGAATACAAAATCAATATAGACAGAGAATGGGAAATTACTGTAGAAGAAGTATAGCAAAGAAGAGACAAGTTAGCAGCACCTAATTTAAAAAAATGAAAGAAAATAAAAGGGGGAAGGAAAGAGGAAAGAAAAGCAAGAGACAACAAATAAACCGAGAAAAACCAAACAACCACACAGGTAAACAATACAACAAAGCTTAGGAGGATCAACGGTCCCCATGGTTCCTCTCTGCCTCCTTGTGTTTATCAATCAGTTTCCCTGCAGGGTTCTATATGGAGGTCCTGAAACAGCTTTTAGCTATTAAACTAAATTAAAAAGAATTTATTTTTCATTTATTAAAGTGACCGTCTCTTTTTTGTGTGTGAGATACAGGACCCAAAATAACTCCTCCTCTAGACCACCCCCCTCACGAAGGGGACCCTAACTGGGCTCCTAGAAACTAATCAAGCACTTCCCACTTTCTGGACTCCCCAGGGGAGCTGAAGCTCTGATGTTAGTTAGTGCAAAATGCTAAAGACTGCTGTCTCTGCCCCTTCTGGATCCAAGCCTCAGCGTCTCCAGGCTGCTGGGTAAATCAGGTTTCCTCAGAAGATTCGCCTCTCCCCTCAGTGGGGCACTGCTTCAAGCCAGTTTATCTGCTCCCCAAAGCTATGAGGGGATCCAGGCAGCCAAATCAATGGCAAAAAGAAAAAAAAAATTGCCTCCCTGTCCTCCGCCAGAACCCTCCCTCTCTCGGAGAGTGCCCCCTCTCCCCAGCTCCGTGGGACCCGGGGCTTATCCCTGGGCAGCTAGGCAAATCAACTCCCTCAACAGATTCACCCCTCCCCTCCACCGGATGCCTATTCACTCCTGCTGTTTTGTTGGCCCAAGCTGCATGGGGCTCCAGGCAGCCAAATCCCCAGAAAATAAAGCTCTCTTGCCCCTTTGCCAGAGCCCCCCCCACTCTCAGATATTACCCCCTCCCACTGGGCCAGTTGGAACCGTGACTCTGGCAGCTGGCTTTTTTTTTTCCCCCCTAAATGTGGGGCTCAGTCATCTGTGTTAACCACCACAGGCAGGCTTAAAACTCATGAATCTCTACGGTTCAATCCATGCCATCGATCTTTGCAGATAGATGTCCCAAGCTTCTCACTCCTCAAGCCCACAGCAAGACCCCTGGGCAGGACCCCATCCACAATCCGCAGTGCTCTGGGAGCTCTCTGTGAGTGCCTTGTTAAACCAATGCCATCTTGCTGCCTCTCTCTCATTATTTCTTCTTGGTGAATTGTCCCTTTTATTAATATATAATGACTTTCTTCATCCCTTATAACCATTTTGCATTTAAAATCTATTTTTTTCTGATATTAGTATCACTACTCTAGCTCTTTTTTGGTTACTATTTGCATGGAATATCTGTTTTCCAACGCTTCACTTTTAACCTGGCTGTGTCCTTACATCTGAGGTGAGTCTCTTGTAGACAACACATCAGTGGCTCATATTTTAATCCATTCTATCAGCCTGTGTCTTTCAATTAGGTAGTTCAAGCCATTAATATTCAATGTTATAACTGAAAAGGCATTACTTACTTTGTCCACTTTTACATTTGGATTTCTGTTGTCATATCGTACTATAGTCTATCTTTTGCCCTTTCTAATATTATTCATTTCTACACTCTTCTCCAAGTCTCTTGCCCTTGTTTTTTTCCCTTCAGGATGCAGCACACCCTTTAGCATCTTTTGTAATTCTTTTGGTAACATATTCTATCAGTTTTTGTTTGTCTGTGAAGACTTTGTATTCCCCTTCATTTTGAAGGACAGCTTTGCCAGATACTGAATTTGTGTCTGACAGTTTTTCTCTTTCAATGGCTTAAATACATCTTACCACTTCCTTTTCTCTTCCATGGTTTCTGATGAGAGGTTAGCACTTAATCTTAGGGTTTCCCTTGTATTTGATGTATTGCTTTTCTCTTGCTGCTTCCAAAATCTTCTTTTTATCTCTGCAATTTGTCATTCTGAATAGTAGGTGTCTCTGGGTAGGTCTGTACATGTTTATTCTGTTTGGGGTATTGGATATTGATATTTATTTCTTTCATAAGGCCAGGGAAGTTTTCAATCATTATTTACTCAAATATTCATTCTGCTTTTTTTCCGTTTTCTTCTCCTTCTGGGGTTCCAATAAGGCATATGTTTTTGTGTTTCATGTTGTCATGCCTTGAGACCCTGTTCCATTTTTTTCCATTCTCTTCTTTTGTGTTCTCAAGTCTTTTCCAGTTCAGATGTTCTGTCTTCAAAATTTCTAATTCTCTCTTCAAGCAGTTCAAATCTGCTGTTATATGCTTCTAATATATTATTAATCTCAGCCATTGTTTCTTTCATTCCCATAAAGTCAGTTACTTTTCTTTCAGTCTTTCAAATTATTCTTTATGCTCATCCAGTGTCTTCTTAATATCATTTATCTATTTGGTCATATTTTCTTTCAATTAGTTTGCTCTTTCGACTTCTGCATCTCTCTGTTCCTCACTCTCCTGGGAGTTGTAAATCACGGTCCTGGTTTTCTGACCCCCAAAGCAGGTCTGGCAGCCTTTGACTCCTTCTCCATTCTTTTTGTGAGAGCTGAGCTTTTTCTGCCCAATCTTGACACCATGTTCCCAAAATTCCATCACAACTCATTTTTGAATGCTAATCTTGTAGCCTGCAGCTTTGCTGAATTTATTTGTACTAGTATTTTTCTTGTGAATTCTTTGGGAATTTCTATTACGAAAAGATCATAGAATCTGTAAATGGAGATTTTTGTGCTATTTTCTTTCCAATTTGGATACTATTTGTTTCATTTTGTCAAATTTCTCTGACAAGGACACCCAGTACAATATTGAGCAGCAGAGGTGAAAACAGGCATACATATATTATACTGGAACTCAGGGAGGGAGAATGCTTTTAGTCCTTAACCATTGAGTACAATGGCAACTAATGATTTCTCCATATTTATTCATTACCATATTGAAGAAGTTACTGTGTATTGGTATTTTTGTGTTTTAATCATAAAAGTATGTTGGATTTTGTCAAATATCTTTTCTGCATACACCCAAATGAACATGTGATGTTTATACTTCATTCTGTTATTGTGTTGTATTACACTGATTTATTTTCTTAAGTGGGACTGTTTTTGAATTCCTGGATAAATAAGACTTGGTTATTGTGTACAATTCCCTTAATATACTGTGGTGTTGATTTGCCAGTGTTTTACTCAGGAATTTTTCAACTATATTCATAATAGATATCAGTCATTAGTTTTTGTGTCTTGTCATGTACTTATCTGGCTTTGGTATTAGGATAACATTGGCTTCATAGAATGAGGAAATTTCACTTATCTTAAAATTGTTTTTAAAAGTTTGTGAAGAATTGATGTTAATCTGAAATAATTATAGAATTCACCACTAATACAATCTGGCCCTAGACTTTTCTTTCTTGGGAGGATTGTTATTACAGATATAATCTCATTAATTTTCATTGGTCTTCAAAGAACATCTATATCAACTTCAGTCAGTTCATATAAGTTGATGTTTCTAAACATTTTGTCCATTTCCTCTAGATTATTTTATTTGTGGGCATATTCATAATATTGAGTTATAATTCTTTTAATTTCTGCAAGATAAATAATAATCCCCCTTTCATTTTGTCTTTTAGCTATTTGCATCTCGTGTCTTTTTCTTTTCTCAGTCTAGATAAAATTCTGTCAATTTTATTGTTACTTTCAGGGAAGCCACTTTTGATTACATTCATCCTCTCAATTGTTTTTCATTGTCTATTTCATTTTTATCTGCTAAAATCTTTATTAGGTCTCTCTTTCTACTAACTTTAGGTTTAGTTTGCTCTTCTTTTTTTCCTAGTTCCTCCAGATATGATGTTAGGTTATTGATTTGAAATATCTCTTCTTTTGTAATGTAGGCATTCATAGTTATAAAGACCCTTCTGAGCACTGCCGTTGCTTCATTCCATAAATTTTCACATGTTGTGTTTTTGTTTCCATTCGTCTCAATATATTTCTTAATTCCCCTTATGATTTCTTTGACACATTGGATGTTTAAACTTCCACATATTTGTGAATTTTCCAGTTTCTCTTCTGTTATTGATTCCTGGCAATATTCCATTGTAGTTGGAAAATATGCTTTGTATAGTTTCAATATTTTTAAATTTCTTGAGAAATATGTTTTTGCCTAACATGTGGTGTATCCTTGAGAATGATCAACATGCCCTCAATTATAAGGTGTATTCTGCTGTTGTTGGGTGACATGTTCTATATTTGACTGTTCATTCTAGTTCATTTTTACTATAGTTCCAATCATCTCTTTCTCTGTTGATCTTACACATTCTATCTTGTATTAAAGTGGTATATTGAAGTATCTAATAATTATTGTACAGCTATCTCTTTCTCACTTCAAATATTTAATATTTGTGTATTATATTTGGGGGCTATGCTATACCATGCTACATATTTGTAATTGTTTATAATCTTGGTTCTATGACCCTTTTATTAAAATATACTGTTCTTCTTTGTCTCCTAACAATTTTTGACATAAAATATATTTTGTCTGATATTAGTAAGTCATTTTAAATCTCTCTTTGTACTTATATGCATGGAATAGAATTTTCCATCCTTTCACTTTCATGCTGTTTGTGTATTTGTATAGGTGTGAGGTTTCTTGTAATATATATTTGGATCATAGTTTTGTATCTGTTCTGTCAATTTGTGTCTTTTGTTTGTAATGTTTCTTCATTTACATCAAGGTAATTACTAAAAAGGCAAGACTTATTTTCCCATTTGTCCTTTGTTTCTTGAAGTGTTTGTGATAGTTTGAATTTTTTTAACCTCAGAAAAATATTATGTTCTTAAACTAACCCATTCCTGTGGGCATGGGGTCCTTTGCATTGAATTCAGTTAGGTGGTCTTTGATTAGATTACTTGATAGGATTGATTTGGGGCTTTTGATTGGATTATATCAGTGAGGATTGAGCCATCTTGGAACTCTGTCTTCTTGCTGGATCTGATATAAATCAAAACACAGAAAGACACACAAGAAAAGGGAGCTCTGCCATGTAAGAGAGGACCCAAGGATTGCTAGAAGCCAAAGCTTAAATACAAAGTTCCCAAGAAGCTAAGCCAATGGATAAGCTCAAGGCTGAAGGAACAATCCTTATGCTCATTGCCCACAGCTAAGCTTTGGAAAATGGTAGATTTTGGAAGGTGACTATGTTGCTTCACCACATGGCAGGACCCCAGGATCACCAGTAGCTGAATTTGGTGAGAAAGCATTTCTGCTGATGCCCTGATTTAAGTATTCCATAGCCTGGGTACTGTACTTTTTACCCAAAATGAAATTCTCATTATAACAGACAACCCATTTCTGGTACTTAGCATTGGAAACTCAGTGGTAAATGAAGACAGTGTTATAGCTTTTTTCTCCCTCATTTCCCCACTGCCCCTTCTTTTGTGTATAGTTTATCATTTTAGGTAAAACAGATTGATATCTTCTCATTTCCTTTACTATTTTTATTTTAGATAATTTATTTTTGGTTTACCATCAAGCTTATATTTAACATCCTAAATCTATAACAAACTAGTTTGAAATGATTCTATTTTATCTTCAAAAACATAAAAATTCTGTTTCTATATCCCTCTGTTCCCCATCTTTAAGATATTCTTGTCATACCTTACCTTTCTCTCTCTCTATATATATACATAGTTTTAAACTTATTATTTATTTCAATGATACAAGTTACTCAATAAACACAAGATAATATCTACAATAATGATAAATCTGCCTTGGTCAGTGGTTACACTCCCCACTCCCAACTTCTCATTTTTCTAAATTCCTCAAATTTGAAAGGTTTGGCATGAGGTCTTCTCTGAATGCTTCAGGCATAGAAGGTACTTAGATATTATGGTACAGAGGAATGGACTTGTGTCTTTGCAGTTGAAGATACTCTGTTTGGGAGTATCTCTTCATTTTGTTAGTTGTACAGGACAGGTCTGAAGACCTGGAAAATAGGATTTTAACACATTTCTTCTGGGTTTCAACCAGCCTATGAACCATCAGAAGACTTTCAGTCTCTGAGAAATACACTTAGCAGGTAAATTGAAAATTATGATTTCAGATAAAAGAAGTAGAAGAATCATGATTATGGGATTTATAAATGAGTATAACTATGTACAGCACTTTGATGTTGTTTATAAATTTCAAAAATAGATATTGGATTGTGTTTGTGAACTGCTCTGTCCCTCTGGGCATATTAGATTGGACTGGATTCAGAGGTTTCACTTTTACTTGACTAAATAATTATTAAGGCTTTGATTGGGCCATGTCATTAGGACATTGAATCCCTGCCCTTTGGTGGGTGGGAAATCACAGAGAAAACAACATGGCAGAAGAGAAAGTTAGAGTTTGATCCTGGAGCCCTGGAAGTAAACACACAGAGAAGCTGATATTTGAAGAAGGAAAGAAGGCTCCATAGTCATGGCAGAGGCAGAGGGCAGTGAGAGAGCCTGATAGTCTACAGCTGACCTTGTAGAGAGAATGCAACAGCTGAGCCCAGAGAAAAATGAGCCCCAGGAAAGAGACAAGATTTATCCCAGCCTACAGCTGATATTGGAAGAAGCTGGGACCACAAAACCTTAAGAGGAAGAGGAAGATTTAACATTTGCAGATATCAGTGGACATCTTGCTCCAACACATGGCAACAGACTTTAATGAGGCAAGTAACTTACACTTTATGGCCTGGTGAACTGTTAGCTTCTACCCCAAATAAATACCCTTTATAAAAGCCAACACGTTTATGGTACTTTGCATCAGCACACCTTTGGCTGACTAATACACTATGTTATATTGGGGAACTAAATTTTCATATATCCCAAAATGGGGTGTTGATTTCATGATACTATGTGGCTTGCCTATGGTGTCCAGACATCTCTAGGGACCTCAGGAGAACTTTTGTTTCAAGCTTTGTTTACTGTTACAGTGTGTGAAGTCTGGCTGATATCAGAATAAACATAACCTCCAGAATGACCTCCTGAGTCACTTTAAAATCTCTTAGCTATAAAAACTCTATTTTATTTAATATTTCCTTCTTTTGGTGAAGGTCTTTCTGCAAATGCATCACTGATTAATGTATGGTAACAATCCCTCATTGCTGGGGAAGTTCATCCCTGGGAGTCATGTCCCATGTTGCAGGGGAAGGCTGAAAGTTTATTTTCAGAGTTTAGCTTAAAGACAGGCCACATTTTGGGAACAGGAGATTTTCAGAAGGCAAATCTTAGGCATTAATTAAACAGACCAGTCCAGAGCTTTTTGTCATCTCATTTGAGACAGTACCACAGAAGGAAAGTTTAATATTTCATTAGCTACTGTGTGGGCCTCTATCTATCCAGAAAATATACTTATGGAAATCAAGATATGCTTATATCCTATAGAAGTATCTAGTTATATAAATTTCAAGCTATTTAAAAGACACTTTCTGTCAGGACACCTGACAGTGACCCAACATCACTTTTCTGCAGGGTCATGATAATTGACTGGTAGAACTTAAATTATAAACTTGCCTTGATTCTCCTATGAAGTTCTTCATGTGTGCTTTCAGAGAAGACTAAGAGCACACACCACTCAGAACTGAGTGGGAGAGAATGTGGTCTACGGTGTGAACTGTGGTCTATGGTTGGTGGCAAGGCTCCAGGATGTGTAAGTTCATTGAGGGTGGTAGGCCACACTTGTGGGAGATGTTTGTGTGGGATGTGGTGGGAGGTGTGGGAGGTGGGCAACATGGGAATCCCAGTGGGTTCCGTGTAATATTTTGGGTAATCTAAGCACCTCTTAAAATATATGTATATATATATATATATAAATAACATTTTTGTAAGCAAATACACATATATGCATATATATTTATATATCATTTTGCAAATGTTTGTATGTATTGTGAGAATTTTGATTTTTACCCACAATAAAAAAAAATTTAAAAAAAAAGAGTAAAACAGTATAACTGACAAGGAAATTTGGTCATATCTGTGGTGTATAACATTTTTCTAGGAATAAAATATGCAGTATTACCATATCCCCACCCATTCTTTTTCGCTAGAGAAGTCATGGGTTTACACAACAGTTATTCATAACAGAGGATTCTCATGTCACCCCAACACCAATACCTTGCATTGTTGTGGAACATTTGTTACAGATGATGAAAAAACATCAACATATTACTGCTAACTATAAACTATAGTTTAAAATTGGTGTATTTTTCCCACAAGACAACATTTTATTAACATCATGTATTAGTATTATATATTTGTTATATTTCATGTGGGAATGTTCTCATATTTGTGCTGTTAAACACAATCCAACATCCACTGAGGGGATCACTATGTTCTGTAGCCCCATGCTTTATACAATCCATCCAATGTATACACTCAGTTAGCTTTCAGTTTTAAAATATAGTTGTTCTGTCATCACCCAAGTCAATTTTATAATGCTTACATAGTTCAAGAGGAAAAATCCCATACCTCCTAATTTGCCCCTACTGTTGACCCTCTGAATTGATAAAGTACCATCTTTGCTATTGTTGTTAAAATATTACAATATTTCTATTAACCATAGAACATAAGTTACATTAGTTGTATTTTCCCATATATCATATTTTTAAATGTTTGTAATATTGATGAACATTTGTCCTAGTTCATAGAACATTCTTGTATTTTTACTATTAATCACATTCTTCATCCACCAAGACTCTATGTTTTAAAGTCCCTAGATTATCCATTAGCTTTCTTTCAATTGACATTTACATCTCTAGATTACCCCTTTCAACAACCATCACCTTAATACACAAGCAGTGTTAGTTATACTCATTATGTGTTACCATTGACTCTAACCACTTCCACACATTTACAATTAAACTTATTAAAAATTAAACATATATGAAGCATCACCTCCCCTTTCTTAACCTTCTTTCTATCTCTTAGTAACTTATGCTCTAGAGTTTAACTCCATGTATTTACTCAGTATATATATAGTTCATATTAGTGAGTCCATGCAATATTTGTCCTTTTGTAACTGACTTATTTCACTCAACATGATTGCCTCAAGGTTCATCCATGTTGTCATATGCATCCTGACTTTATTTCTTCTGATAGCTGAATAGAATTCCACTGTGTATATACTGTACTACATTTTGTTTATCTATTCTTCAGTTAATGGATGCTTGGGTTGTTTCCATCTTTTACCAATTCTGAATAATGCTGTATGAAAATTGGTGTGCAAATGTCTGTTTGAGTCCTTGCTTTCAGTTCTTCTGAATATATTCCTAAAGATGGGATTGCTGGGTCATATGACACTTCTATATTCAGCTTCCTGAGGAAGTACAAAACTGTCCTTCACAAAGGCTGCACCATTTTTTCATTCCTACCAACAGTGGAGTAGTATTCCTGTTTCTCAATATTCCTTCTGGCACTTATAGTTTTGTTTTTTTGTTTTTTTTTAGAAATGTCCATTCTATAATGCATGAAACTATATCTGTTTTGATCTGCATTTCCCTAAGAGCTATTGATTTTAAACATCTTTTCATTAGCTTTTGGCCATTTGTGGGAAACAGAATGATCATTTGAGTGAAACAGATTGATACATACTCACCTCCTTTTCTGTTTTTATTTCAGATACTTTATTTGTGGTTTACCTATGGGTTTATATTTAACATCCTAAATCTATGACAAACTAATTTGAAATGATACCTGGCTCTCTTTAGTGACATAAAAAAATCTCTGTTCATATATACCTCTGTTCCCATTCTTTAGGTTGTTCTTGTCATATAATATCTTTTTATGTGTTGCTTACCCAATCAAATAGAAGTATAAATAAGATTATTTCTTATGTCACTGTATTCTATGTTATGTAGGAAATAAAAATTAGAGTTATCATGAATAAAGTTATACTGAAATTTGCATTTACCCTGCACTTGGCTTTACCAAATTTCTTTCTTTCATCATAGAGCCTAAAGTTGCTATCTACTGTACATTCCTTTCAACTTAAACAACTGTATTTAGCATTTCTTTTAGGGCAGGTCTAGTGGTGATGAACTCTGTCAGCTTTCTTTATATGACAACATCTTAAACTTTCCATCTTTTTTTCTCCATTTTCTTTCCTTTTTAAGTAATTTATTTCCTTTACAATGTGTTGTCACATACATGTATACACACACGAGTTGAGATGAGCAGGGAAATGGATAGCCTACAGTTTTTGTTTTGTTTTACAAAATTCAAAGATTACATTTAAACTTTTCAGTCATTGCACAATGTACAGACACGATCCATATAATGATTTATGCTCCCCAAATGGTCAAACAATGAGGATTTTCTGCGAGGAGGTATACATAAAAGCTTTTTAGAAGTAAAATCCTGCTTTCTGCAAAAACCAATGTCAGGTATACATTTTGTGTTTACATATAGTCCTTGAGAATACTACAATAGCATTGCATAAGTTCATTCTGTAAAAAGATCTGAAAAATAATTTTCAAGAGTTTCTACTTATTGCATTGTATTCTCATATAAAAATCCTAGGGAAGCAGCTGTGGCTCAATCAGTAGGGCTCCCGTTTACCATATGGGAGGCCTCGGGTTCGGTTCCCGGGGCCTCCTGGTGAAGGCAAGCCCGCCTGCACGGCGTGGTTAGCTGACCCAGCGAGCACAAGCAGCAAGGGGGGGATAAATGAATAAATAAATAAAATCTTAAAAAAAAAAATCCTAAGTCAAAATATAATAACTTTATTTTATTTAAAACTTCATATTTATGTAAGATATCAGAAGAGACTATAAAGAAGTATAAAGAGTGCTTAGGGGAACTTTTTTTGGTAATATTTTAATATTAAATAAAACTTTAATAATATATAAAAACTTAAAAATCTCAATGACATACAAAATAGACACAGATATCAAGGATTTTCTATCCTTGGTTTAGAGTTCAAATGAGAAAATAATCTGCATGCGTAGAACCCAGCATCTAGTAATCCTAATTTGAGCAAATCTTTACAATCAGTCAGGCAAAGGAGCTTTGGAGAAAAGCTAAAATTGCTTTTTCCCCCTGTTACCCTAAAGTGTCATCCATGGTTAAAGCCAGGGTGAACCTACTAGTTAAACAAATGCCTTCCATCCTTTATAACTCTTAGACTAAATAAAGAGATTGCTTTATTTCCAGTGGATTTTTAGTATTAAAAAAAAACATATGCTTGGCATCTGGACCATTACTTATTTTGTAGTTCACTGGATGAAGCAAATATGTCCTATATGTTCTGTGAGACCCTTGGATAAGTATGATCCCTCAGTACCTTATGCTTTTTTTTAACCTCCACACCTTAACTGTAAAACTCTTATTTTAGAAACAGCATGGCATCAGTTTATGGTGCTAGAGGGGAAGTTATAATTTACACAGTAACATTGATGCTTGTAACCAAGAAATAAATGTATTTGTCATTTTTAGGCTTGTCAGTTTACTCTTTTATGCCTTTGACAGACACGAGGCCTTAAAATCAAAGTGAACTAGATAAAAGATAACAAAATAACAAATGTTGTTGTAACTAAAGTTTTTTGTGCAATAGGTATAGATATAAAAATAATTTCTTCAAATAATGGCATAAGTGTCACTCAGAAGCATCCTTGCTTTCTATAACATAATTTGCTAGAGTCTTTCAAATAAAATTATAGCAATTTAAAATATATATTTTATATTTGAAATTATTTTAAATCATTCAGCAGTTTATAGCATGTTAATGGAGAGAGAGAAAAAGGCAGTCCATATTCATGATGTTTTGAATATAAAATGATTTCAAAAGTCAACTGAAATTCTTGCTCATGTTCTAAGTAGAGCCATTGTGATTAAGAGCTAAAATATAAGTGGCCACTAATTTTTGATTCACCCTTACATAGAGGTAGAGAGAAACCAGCACCCCCACATTCCTCAGCATAGGAAGCATTAGGGCTGCAATGCACACCACTCCAGGAAGATGGTCAGTAATTAGGCCCTGGGCAGATAGATCTGTTTTCTTAGGTTTTGTGCAAAGTTTAATTGAACCTAATTAAAGCTGGAGAGCTGGTTGAAATGACTGCTCAGAAAATAAAATTTCTGTTAAATATCCCTTTAATCTTTTATCCTGTTCTTCCTTTTGTTGGAAGAAGAGTAGCAACAACGTCTTTCCTTCCTAAAGCTTTCCTCTGGATTTGCTCCCAAACTTGGAGATGGAATTTGTCTATCACACCATAGTGACAGGATCGAACAACTCTTTGACAAAACACACTTTGAACTTTAAGACAAACTCATAGGAGTTATATAGAGTCAACACTTGCTTATGTGTGTCTACTATCATCTGCATAAAATATAGCTCCATGGGAAATGCAGAAACAGGAAGATTTCCTTCCAATAGCTCTGGTTGTCTTTTTTGTTGATGCATTGGCACTAATACACCTTGCTGCAGCTTCTGCTTTTACAGTCTCATCTATTCGGACCTTTCTTACTTTCAGTTACAAACTCCAAAGCATTTTGGCAATCTCTGCCACACAAGCTCCTGGGAAAGCAGCTGCGACTGCTATTAGTGTCCTTTGTCAGAATCTCTAGGCTGCACTTCCTGCTGGGATACTGGAGGACTCAAATGCCACATCTCTCAGTCCTCAAGGATCTTTCCATCATTTTTTGAAAAACAGTTTTACCAGACATAAAATTATTACACAGCACTTTTCTCTATCTGTACTTTAAAAATGTCATACCTCTTCCTTCTCACCTCCAAGCTTTATGATTTGTGGAAGTTTTTAGCCATTATTTTTTTTCAATTAAACTTTTTTTCACTTTCTAGTTCTCTTTTTCTTCTGGGATTTCCATAATGCATACACTGGAAACATTTATGTTGTCCCACATGCCCCTTGGGATTTGCCCCAGTTTTTTCATTCTTTTTTCTTTCTGTTCTTCAGGCTGAAATATCATCTTTTCTCCTAGTTCACTGATTTTTAAATGTGTTTTTAATTCTGCTCTTGAACCCCTCTAGAGTATTTTTACTATATGTATTGCATTATTCATCCAGAAAAGTTCAGTTTGATGCCTTTTAAAGATTTCAAATTCCTCTTTCCACTGATGCATCTTCTTCTTTTCCTTTAGTTCTTTATACATCCTTTTGTTTACTTCATTGAACTTATATAGATGTGAATGATTATTTTTGATAATTTGTTCTAAAATATAAATATCCTATATCGTTTTATTTTGTCCCTCTAAACGGCCATCTCTTCCTGATTCTTTGACTCTTTTGTGAATTTTTGTTAAAGTCTGGTATTTGATTGTATTGATTTGCTAACACTGGATATCAGATTTTCCTTTTTACCTTAGGTTTTATTGAAGATACATTCTGTGATGAGCTCTTAACAAAACTTAGCCCAGTTTATGTTACTTTCCCTTGCAAGTCTGGTGGCTTTCAAAAATTACCTAATATATGTGACTGTTTCCCTTCCAGAAAATAAGTTCCTCTCACCAGCTTCTCTTCCATGGGTCCTGGGCTATGCTTTTTGTTTTAATTACAGTTTTCCCCCTGTCTTATAGCTAGAGTAAGCTCAGCTCCACTCCCTCTGGTTTGCCTTCTTATTTCAGCTTTCAGCAGGGTGACTGCTCTTAGACCCCATTAATTCATTGACTTTCTGCCCATAACTTCTAATTTCAGGAACCCAGACCTATGCCCTGAGTCTGCCTTATCTGGAGCTAGTTGAGGTTGATTAACAAAGTTGCCCAATGTATTCATATAGGAGAACTATTCAGGTTCTAGTGTCTCTAGCTAGAATGTGTGCAGAACACACAGCCACCCTTGTTAGTCAGTCTGCCTTCAGGGACCCTTTTTCAATGTGCAGGTCCTCAAGCAGCCACCATTGTTCAGTCAGGTACTCAGAGAGCTGCCTTTATTTTATTTATTTATTTATTTGTTTGTTTGTTTGTTTACTTATTTATTAGAGCATAATGCCACACTGTTTATTTACTTTTTTTTTTTTAATGTCAGCCCCTTTATTTAGGGCCAAAGTTGTGAATTTTTCACATTTAAACAGCAAAATTGCATAACTAATATTTTTACCTACATGTGATGTCACAGAAATATATAAGACATACAACTTCCACTGAGAGACTCCTTCCCCTCCAGAATAGAATTCATAAAATTACTTCTTAGACTTTTAAAAATTAGGCTATTCTTAACATCTCAACAACTACTTTGATAATGAGAACACTGTTTAAACAATACATATAGCAAACCAAATATCTTAAAATAAATTTATGGTATGTAAGACTGCTTAAAGAACCTTAGCAAAGGTGAAAAATAATGTACAAGAATTATAGTCCCTTGTTTATATCAAACACACAAATAAAATATTTTCCCTAAGTGATTATACTTTTTTTTTCCAAAAGTGTCCAGTGGCCACTGGCTCCACCTCACTGTTATAATTTCTTCCATTGCTTGAATCACCATATGTGTACAACAGAAAACCATTAAGTCCACTCTAGTCCATAGTTCTTCCCCCAATCCTGAGGGGAATAGGATGGTGATGTTAACTCCACCTCCAAGTAAGAGAAGGCTTATATCTCATGGATAAGTTGGGTGCAATTATCCTGACTGCAGATTCAAGCCCTCTCCATTCCCTGGGATGGCAGTTGCCCATCATCATCTCCTTGCCAGATGACTTTGATAAGTCCATTGTGCTGTAGGGTAGGAGTTGCAGCTCCACCGAGATTCTACACACACCTGGCACATAGGTAGGATGGAGGCTCCAGTCTCTAGAAGTATACCTAAAAACTCCAGCATCACTTATAGGTTTGAATAGAAGGGACTGATGAACCACATGCAAGGAGGACTTATTTGAGTCCAATTCTGTCACACTCAGGAGCACAGATTCCAAATAGAGCCTACTGATAAGGAATCAGTCTCTGGGGCTATCCCCCCTTATATAGGACCTGGGTGTCTCCAGAACTCTCTGGAGCCCCTCTGTGTGGGGTGATATGCACTTTGATGTTCTATGAGGTCCTACTGAGGTGTGTGTAAGTGTTACCTCTGGGATGACCTCCTGACTCTTTTTGAAGTCTCTAAGCCACTTGAACTCATTTGTCTTTACCTTTTCCCCCTTTTATTCAAGGTCTTTTTCCAGTTGTGTTGCCAGTTGGCACTTCGTATTAAACCCTCATTACCAGGGAGGCTCATCCCCGGAGTCATGTCCCACGTTGGGGGGGAGGTAATGCATTCATATGCTGAGTTTGGCTTAGAGAGAGGCCACATTTGAGCAACAAGGAGGCTCTCAGGTGGCAACCCTTAGGCACCACATAACAGTAGGCTAAGTTTCAGTTACAAGAGCAAAGACTCATAAGGCTAGTCATCAATAACAAGAACTCATCAGTGGGCCATCCTCTTTTGACAGACACTGTCCCTGCACTCAGAAGACTGTTGTTGCTCCCTTGGAGAATGTGGCAGAGCTCTCCAGGCTAGGAATTCAGATTCCCTCATTTATTGAGTGATTGTCCACCTACCATGACCATGTCCCATCCTTTGATCATTTGAACAATTTTGTATGTTTTTCATGTATATTCAGATGAACTTACTCCCATGGATCCCCCCTCCTAGACATCCCCCAACAATAATCCCCTGCAGCACCCATTGTAACCCCTCTGTGATCTAAATCTTCCATGAACATGTAGCCCATAAAATAATCAAATATACTTAAAAGAAAAAGAAACAACAATGATAAGCTTACATACAAGAGACAAACATAAGGAAACTCAGGAAAAAAATAAAAAAACAATCAATCAAAGAAAAACAAAACAAAACAAAATATAATTAGCAGATTGGGGGACATTCAAAAAAATGAAAGAAAAAAAAAGCCTTTTTAAAAGAAAATTATTTTTTTCCTTTTATCACTGTATTATCGGATGTCTGGTGTGTCATGACATCTTCCTCCTCTCAATCCCCAGTGTCTCCCAAATTTTCCTTTAATTTTCAAAGAAGTTTAAGGTCACAGCAAAGTCACACATGGAATACCAGAGACTCCCAGACACCAACCCCCCCCCCCCCCCCCCATATTAAAACTTTTTTTTTTTTTTTGGATGTTAGCATTGTTATAACTGTTATACAGATAGCAAAATATAGCAACTAAACGTCAATGGTTTACAGTATAGTTTACAATTTAGATAATAGAGTTTAATAAGTTTTGATGATATTTACCATGTCCTGTGTCCATTACTGTAAGGTAATGAAAAACCTTTCCCATGACCACTAAATACCCCATTAGATCTTGACTGTTCCTTCCTCCCCACCCCCCTGGGGCATATGACACTCCCCTGTCTTGACTCATGGAATGTCAAGATTCATAGTTGCATGCCCTGGGTGTTTGAACCTGCCCTACTTAATCTACCCACCTGTCAATGCTGCACAACCAACACCAGTAATATCACTACCTATCTGTCCTATCCTTCAATATGCAACTATAGTCTATCCCTTTGCCATAGATTATGTCCATATGGGTGATGACTCAAAGCCTGCTCTTCTCTTTCTCTCCCTTGTTAACCTATCTTTCAGACAATCTTTCACAGAGACTGCTCACTTTCCTCAGTTAAACTCCGTGAGGTCATATACTGCTTTTCCTTCAGTGCCTGGCTTGTTTCACTCAACATAAGGTCTTCAAGATTCATCCATGTTATTCCATGTGCTAGCATTTTATTCCTTCTTACAGCTGAGAAATATTCCATTGCATGTATGTACCATATTTTGCTTATCCATTCTTCTGTTGTTGGGCACCGGGGCTGATTCCAACTTTAGGCAATGGTGAACAATGCAGCTATGAACATTGGTGTGCAGTGCATATATCTGTTTGTGTCTTTGCTTTCAGTTCTTCTGGGTATATACCCAGCAGTGGAATTGCTGGATCATATGGAAAATCTATTGTTAGTTTTCTGAGGAACCACCAAACTGTCCTCCACAGTGGCTGGACCATACCACAGTCCCACCAGCAGTGGATGAGGGTTCGTATTTCCTCCACATCCTCTCCAACATTTAGTGTCTGCTGCTTTTCTAACAGCTGCCATTCCAATGGGTGTAAGATGGTATCCCATTGTAGTTTTGATTTTCATTTCCCTGATAGCAAGTGATGTTGAGCATTTTATCATGTGCTTTTTAGCCATTTGTATTTCGTCCTTGGAGAAGTGTCTTTTCAGGTCACTTGCCCATTTTTTTAATGGGTTGTTTGTCCTTTTATTTTCAAGATGTAGGATTTCTTTATATATGCAGGATATTAAGCTCCTATCAGATATATGGTTGCCAAATATTTCCTCCAATTGGGTAGGCTGCCTTTTTATTTTCTTAATAACATCCTTTGAGGTGCAGAAATTTTTTATTTTGGTGATATCCGATTTATCTCTTTTTTCTCTTGCTGCTGGTGCTTTGGCTGTGAAGTTCATGAAACCATTTCCTATTACAAGGTCCTGTAGAAGCTTCCCTACATTATCTTCCAAGGTCTTTATGGTTTTGGCTCTTATATTTAGATCTTTGATCCATCTTGAGTTGATTTTTGTATAAGGCGCGAGATAGTATTCTTCTCTCATTCTTTGGATATGGATATTCAGTTCTCCAAGCACCACTTGTTAAAGAGGCCATTCTGTCCCAACTGAGTGGGCTTCATGGCCTTGTCAAAATCAGATAACTGTATATGCGAGAATCTATATCAGAACTCTCAATTAGGTTCCATTGGTCAGTAGATATATCCTTTGCCAATACCATGCAGTTTTGCTCACTGTAGCTTTGTAGTATGTTTTAAAGTCAGGTAGTGTGATACCTACAACTTCATTTTTCTTTTTCAATATGTCTTTGGCAATTCGGGGCCTATTGCCTCTCGAAATATATTTTGTGGTTAGTTTTTCCAGTTCATTAAAAAATAGTGTTGAGTTTTATTGGGATTGCATTAATTCTGTAGATTAGTTTGGGTAGGATAGACATCTTGATGATGTTTACTCTTCCTGTCCATGAACAGGGAATATTTTTCCATTTATTTAAGTCTTCTTTGATTTCCTTTAACAGTGTTGTGTAGTTTTCTGTATATGAGTCCTTTACATCTTTAGTTAAATTTATTCATAGGTATTTGATTCTTTTATTTACTACTGTAAATGATATTTTTTTCCTGATTTCCTCCTCAGTTTGGTCGTTATTGGTGTACAGAAATGCTACTGATTTTTGAGCATTGATCTTATAGCCTGCAACATTACTGAACCCCTTTATAAGTTCTAGAAGCCTTGTTGTAGATTTCTCAGGGCTTTCTATGTATAAGATCATGACATCTGCAAATAATGAAATTTTTACTTCTTCTTTTTCAATCTGGATGCCTGTTATGTCCTTTTCTTGCCTCAGTGCTCATGGAAGTACTTCTAAGACAATGTTAAATAGGAGTGGTGATAGTGGGCATCCTTGTCTAGTTCCTGAGCTCAGAGGGAAGGATTTTAGGATTTCACCATTGAAAATGATGTTAGCTTTGGGTTTTTCATATATACCCTTTATCATATTCAGAAAGTTTCCATCTATTCCTATCTTTTGTAGTGTTTTTATGAGGAAAGAGTGCTGTATTTTGTCGAATGCTTTTTCTGCATCTATAGAGATGATCATGTGATTTTTTTCTTTCAGTTTGTTTATGTGGTGTATTACATTGATTGATTTTCTTATATTGAACCATCCTTGCATACCCGGGATGAAACCCACTTGGTCATGATGTATAATCCTTTTGATATGTTGTTGAATGCGATTAGCAAGTATTTTGTTGAGGATTTTAGCATCTAGGTTCATTAGAGAAATTGGTCTGTAATTTTCCTTTCTTGTGGTATCTTTGTTTGGCTTTGGTATTAGGGTAATGTTGGCATCATAGAATGAGTTAGGTAATATTCCTTCTACTTCTATTTTTTGGAGGAGCTTAAGTAGAATATGTGTTAGCTCTTTCCAGAATGTTTGGTAGAATTCAGCTGTGAAGCCATCTGGTCCTGGGCTCTTCTTAGTTGGGAGGTTTTTGATGACTGAGTCTATCTCTTTACTTGTAATGGGATTGTTGAGTTCACCTGTTTTTCTTTCATCAGTGTAGGCTGTTTGTGAGTTTCTAGAAACTTGTCCATTTCCTCTAATTTGTCATTCTTGTTGGCATATAATTTTTCAAAGTATCCTCTTATGAGACTTTTTATTTCTGTGGGGTCAGTAGTGAAATCCCCTTGCTCATTCCTTATTTTATGTATTTGCATCTGTTCTCTCTTTTACTTTGTTAGTCTGGCTGAGGGTTTGTCATTTTTATTGATATTCTTGAAGAACCAGCTTTTGGTTTTGTTTATTGTTTCCAGTGCTTTCTTATTCTCTATTTCATTTAGTTCTTCTCTAATCTTTGTTATTTTCTTCTTTCTACTTTCTTTAGGTTTTGTTTGTTGTTGTTTTTCCAATTCCTCCAAGTGTGCAGTTAGGTGTTCAATTTTAGCTCTTTCTTCTTTTTTAATATATGAATTTATGGCTATGAACTTCCCTCTCAAGACTGCTTTTACTGCATCCCATAGATTTTGATATGTTGTGTTGTCGTTTTCATTAGTTTCAAGTGAGTTACTGATTTCTTTTGAGATTTCCACTTTGACCCACTGTTTGTCTCAGAGTGTGTTGTTTAACTTCCATATCCTTTTGCCTAACCTTTTTCTCTGGCCTTAGTGATTTCCAATTTATTCCATTGTGGTCAGAGAAATTACTTTGTATAATCTCAATCTTTCTGAATTCATTGAGTGTTGTTCTGTGGCCTAGCATGTGGTCTATTTTGGAGTATGTTCCATGTGCAATTGAGAAAAATGTAAATCCTGCTGTATTTGGGTGTAGTGTTCTGTATATGTCTATTAAGTCCAGGTCTTCTAATGTATTGCTGAGTGCCTTAGTTTCTTTATTGATTCTCTGCCCAGATGTTCTGTCTAATGATGATAGTGGTGTGTTGAAATCCCCTGCTATAATTGTAGAGGAATTTATTTCTCCTCTTAGTTTTCCAGAGTTTGCTGCACGTATTTTGATGCACCCAGATTAGGTGCGTAAATGTTGATGATTGTTCTCTCTTCTTGAGAGATTACTCCTTTTACTAATATGTAGTGTCCATCTTTGTCTCTTACAATAGTTTTGCATTTAGAATCTATTTTGTCTGATATTAGAATAGCTACTCCTGCCTTTTTTTGTCCATTGTTAGTTTGTAAAATGGTTTTCCAGCCATTCACTTTCAGCTTCCTTGAATCCTTGGGTCGAAGGTGGGTTTCTTGTAGACAGCATATAATGGGTCATATTTTCTTATCCATTCTGCCAATCTCTGTCTCTTCATTGGTGAATTTAAACCATTAACGTTCAGTGTTATAAATCATAATGAATTTCTTACTTCAGACATTTTTTCTTTGGGTTAATGTATGTCATATGTTGTTTTGTTTCTGTTTTTGTCTTTTCTGTTGTTTTTAAACTGTCCTCCAACTCTCTGTGCCTTGTTTTTTTCCTTTCAACTTGTAGATATTCCTTTAGTATTTCTTGAAGTGTAGGTTTCTTATTGGCATACTCTCTTAATTTTTGTTTATCTGTGAGTATTTTGAACTCTTCATCATTTTTGAATGCCAGTTTTGCTGGATAGAGAATTCATGGCTGAAAGTTTTTTCTTTAATATTTTGACTATGCATACCACTGTCTTCTTGCCTCCATGGTTTCAGCTGAGAAATCACACTTAATCTTATTGTGCTTCTCTTGTAAGTGATGATTCTCTTTTCTCTTGCTGCCTTGAGTATTTTTTCTTTGTCTTGAGCATTGGACATTTTGACAAGTATATGTCTTGGAGTTGGCCTGTTGGGATTTATACTATTTGGGGTGCCTTGTGCTTCCTGGATCTGCACATCCATCTCTCTCAATAGGGTTGGGAAGTTTTCAGCCATTATTTCATTCAACAGTCCTTCTGTTCCCTTTACCTTCTCTTCTCCTTCTGGGATGCCCATATTGCATATATTTGCGTTGTTTGTGTTATCGGTTAATTCCCTGAGTCCATGCTGGATTTTTTCTATCTTTTTGTCTATCTGTTCTACTATCTCTTTGATTTCAGCTGCATTGTCTTCCATATCACTAATTCTATCCTCTGCCTATTCAAATCTGCTGTTATGTGAATCCAGCATATTTTTGATTTCTTGGATTGTGCCATTGTTCACCATCATATCCATTATCTTTTTAGGCATGTTTGCAATTTCTTCAGTATGTTCTCCCAGTGTCTTCTTTATATCCTTAATCTCTTCCTTCACTTCTTTAAGTTGGTCCATGATATTTGTTTGGATATCTTTGATTAGTTTTTCGATGTTCTGCATCACTTTCTGGTTTTTTAATTTATTCATTGGACTGGTCCATATTTTCATGTTTCTCAGAGTCATTTGTATTTTTTTGTTGCCCTCTTTTCATCGTATTATCTTGATGGGTTTGTTCAGTTGGTTAGCTTTTCTTTATGCTCTAGTGTTTTATTAAGCTGGTGGTTCTGTGTGTGTTAAGTTTTCTCTTTGGCAATTTTTCTTCTTATTTTATTTCCTTGCTTCTTTCTATCTTCCCTTGAAGGCAAAAGATTAAGGCCAGAGGAATCAAAAGATGTAAGGAAGGCAGAAGGATAATAGTAATATTGATAAAAGTTAGAAGAGGGGCCAAATGAGACGAATGTTTAACTCGTGTTGGCAGTATAGAGTAATAGGAAAAAAAGTGGATGTTTGTACAATGGACTGGGAAAGCAAATAGAGGAATATATATATAGTGATTTAGAAGGCTAGAATTATGAGGAGGGAGAGAAATAGTGAAGAAAGGGCTGAAAGGAAAGAATTAATACTAATAAGAAAAGAAGAAAACAAAATAGATGTATAGAAATTGACACCATTTATTTGTGGGCATATGAAAAAATGTTGTATCTAAGAGCCACAACAGAAAGCAGAAGGCAGAAAGATGAAGGAAGGATAAGTGATAGTTTGGAATACAAAATCAATATAGACAGAGAGTGGGAAATTACTGAAGAAGAAACCCAGCAAAGAAGCAAAAAGCTGGCAGCACCTAATTTAAAAATGAAAGAAAAAAGAAAGGGGGGAGGAAAGAGGAAAAAAAAGCAAGAGACAAGAAATAAACAAAGAAAAACCAAAGAACCACACAGACAAGCAGTCAAACAGAGCTAAGGAGTGTCAATGATTCCCCTAGGATCCACGTGGATCCTCTCTGCCTGCTTGTGTTTATCAATCAATTTCCCCACAGGGTTCTATATGCAGGTCCTGAAACAGCTTTTAGGTATTAAACTAAATCAAAAAGAATTTATTTTTCATTTATTGAAGTGAACTTCTCACTTTATTTTTTAGTTTTATTTTTTTTTGGTGAAATACATGACCCAAAATAATTCCTCCTTTAGACCAACCCTCTTATGGAAGGGACCCTAGCTGAGCTCATGGAAATTAATCAAGCACGTCCCACTTCCTGGACTCCCCAGGGTAGCTGTAGCTCTGATGTTAGTCAGTGCAGAATGCTAAAGACGGCCAACTCTGCCCCTTCTTCAGCCGAGCCACAGCATCACCGGGTTGCTGCGTAAATCAGGTTGACTCAGCATATTCACCTCTCCTCTCAGCCTGGTGCTGCTTCAAGTTGGCTTATCTCCCCCCCAAAGCTATGAGGCAGTCCAGGCAGCCAGATTGATGGCAAAAAAAAAAAAAAATTCCCGTCCTTGTCCTCCAACAGAACCCTCCCTCTTTTGGAAAGTGCCCCCTCTTCCTGGCTCCACGGCAGCCCAGGGCTTATCCCTGGGCAGCTAGGCAAATCAACTCCCTCCCCAAACAGAATTACCCCTCCCCTCCACCATGTGTCAATTCACCCTGGCTGTTCTGTTCACCCAAGGACTAAGGGGCTTCAGGGAGCCAAATCCCCAGAAAATAAAACTCTCTTGCCCCTTTACCAGAGCCCCCCTCAGAGAGTGCCCCCTCCCACTAGGCCCTGTCTCCTGGTTGCAGACCCCTGCTCATGGCTCCAACAGGCTGTTTTTTTTTTTTTTTCCCCTAACCATGGGGCTCAGCCTTCAGTGCCAACCACCATTGGCAGGCTTAAAACTCACGAATCTCTATTGTTCTGTCCATGCTGTTGATCCACACAGATAGATGTTCCCAAGCTTCTCATTCCATATGCGCACAGCACAGACCCTTGGGCAGGACCCCGTCTACAATCCGCCTTGCTCAGGGAACTTGCAGTGTGTGCCCTCCTACACTAATGCCATCTTGGCCCATCCTTGAGAGCTGCCTTTAAATACACCTTTGCCACCAAACCTCTGCTATGACTCACACAAACTTCAATGCATTTAAGAATTGGGTAGAGGGGATCAGTGGGGTGAATTTTTCCTGAAGTATTCCAAGGAGATTTAGATTTATTTTTCTAATTCAGCATTTGTTGAGCTGTTCTTGAGGCTTGATCACCTTCCAGTGTTTTCAGAAAATTTATTCTGCATTTTTTTTCACTGTTTCTGAATTGAGATATTCACCAGGGTGTCTTACAGTGCATCTTGGTTTCAGCAGTTGCTTATTAAGTCTATTTATTTAAAGAGAAGTTTTAGATTCATGGAAAAATTATTCAGAAAATGCTGAGATCTCTTATACCCCCATCACACACACAGTTTTCCCTATTAATAACAATTTGCATTGGTGTGGTATCTTTGAAATAATTGATAAAAAAAACATTATTGAAATTATATTACTAATTATATCCCATAGTTTATATTAGGGTTAACTGTTTTTATTGTACAGTGCTATGTTTGTTGTGTGTGTTTTTGACATCTCTGCTCCTATAATTTGTGGTCAGCCAGTATCATGTCAGAGATTCTTTTAAACAACTGGAGCCAGGGGGAAAGAGAAGAAGGAAAACAGAAAAAGGTCTCCTGAATTTTTCAATATTTTGCAATATTGGGGCTGTTTAAAAATTGTCTTAATCTTGAATTCCTGTGTTTTGAGCCTGTATATTAGTGAAAGGAGAAAGTTTAGGATGTTCTCATGTCTTTTATGAACATGTATCATGCCTGGCACATACATGTCTCTTCATAGTTTCTCTGTTATACATCTGATGTTTTACAAAGACATTGTTCCTCAAAGCAACTCTCTCCCTAGGTTTTCCTCCCAACCTTTCAATAAGTCTATTTTTGGCTTCAATTATAACCCCCCTCCACAAGTTGCAAAGGTTTCTTAATTTGCCTTTCACTCATTTCAAGGAATTTCATTAGCACAGCCACCACTATCTGCACTCAGTTCTCAGCTGACATAAAAGCAGTCACCTTTCATCAATTCTTTAACAATACCATAGATGGGCCAACACAGATAAACAGAAATCATTTGACAGATGGGCTGCTCTTCTCTCTCCCAAATCAGGTACACTCCCAAGGAATATGGGTTGCCATCTTCAAGACAAAGTGTTCCCTGGTAATCCAAGTTGCAGTGTCAGGAATCAATGTCTAAATTGCCTTGATTTTTTTCAGTTTCATTGCTGTAAACAATTGACTATATTTCAGAGTTCTGAAAAAGTTGATTCTGACAGATTTTCTTAATTTTTATGTGCCAGGTCAGGATCTTAGAACTGTCCAAATTTGCTAGTTTCACTGATATAATTCCCTGAAACTAGTTGTGTTTATTATGCAGCATTCAACAATTAGTTAAAAATAAAACAAAGTGTACCATTAAATCTTATCAATCATATAAAAAGGAATCTAATGAATACTGTACACAATTTATTCATGAGAACTGGAATATATATTATTGAAAAATTAAAGACCTGAACTTGGAGAGATAGATCAAATTTATACATAAGAAATTTTATATTTTTAAGATATTAATTCTTACCAAAGTATCTACTCAATCCAACTAAATTTGAATAAAAATGCTAGTAGTTTTTCTTTCTTTGTGTGTGTTAATATCTAAAAAAAATAACTATTCCTAAAATTTATATAAGGAAAACAATGATTCAAAAATCTACAAAAATTTTGAAGGATAATTAATTTGGAAAATTTACATTGGCAAAGTTTATGATTTCTACAGAGCAACAGTAATTAATTCATATGGTATTGGTAAAAATACTGATAAGAAGACCAATGGAAGAGAATAGAGATTTTATATATACCCACATATACACTTTACCCTTATTTATGACAAGACAGCATGACAATTCAAAAGTCTAAAGAACAGTTCTTTCAATAAAAGTTAGTAGGAAAAAAATGGTACTTATATATTGAAAAAAATATGTTCCATACCCCTCAAATTCTTAAACATAAATATGAGATAGAAAACAGGAAAATATTTTTGTCTCTTTAGAAAGAACAAGTATTTGAGAAACAAAAACCTTCCAGAAAGGAATTTCCTGCCTTGGAATAGGCAAGAATATATGAATCATGTTGATAAATGTACTACCTATAAGGTAAAATCAAATGAAATTATACTTCATAAAATTGTGAATTTCTGTTTATTGACTGACATTTTTCTTTGAAATGAAGAGGAAGCCATAGATTGGATTAGAAGTCATTAAAAATAATCTATGTTGACTGATTCTTATCCAGGATATGAACAACCCTCAATGAGAAATCCAATTATAAATTGGACAAAAGAGTTGAAGAAACATTTCATAAAGAGTATGTCTAAATGCCTGATAAGCTTATGAAAATGTAGTCAACATGAATAATTATATTGGAAATAAAGATTAAAATCTCTGTGTGATACCATTGCACACCTTTTAGATTTGCTAAAGTTTTAAGGAATCTTTGTACAAATGTTGTCATGTATATGATGGAGATGGCCTTATTTTACAGAAAAAAGTAAGAATGTGAAATGGTGCCCTCACTTTAGAAATAACTTATTAGTGCCTACTCTGTCAAAACATACATCTGCTTTATGATCCTGCAGTTTATCTTCTATATACACAAGAGAAAGTTGTGTTGATGTGGAACAAAAAATGACAAGCATAGACACTTTTATAGGGGATTTATTTTCCTAATAGCCAAAATATGGTAATTACAAAAATAACATCGTTAGGAAAATGTATAAATAACAGGCAAATTGTTCATATAGTTAAATACTCCTAGCAATTAAATATAAAACCAGTGATAGAACAAATTGAAATAATCTAATAGACATAAGGTGAGCAAATGCAGTAAAAAAAAAAAAGAGAACATACTTTTAAATTTTCATTTTTATTTAGTTTTTTAATTTTTTTATTTTTAAAGAAGCTTTAGATTACATAAATGCTACATAAAAAATTACACAGGATTCTCATATGCCTCACACCCTGCCCTCCCCACGCTTTCTCACATTAATATTTCAAGAGTAGTATTATAGTAATAGAAACCAACAACAAAATTCAAAATATTTGATACATCATGGGGATTTTGAGACCTATGAAGAAATAAACATATGTTCAGATGAAGTATAGCAGAGAAAAATGTAATCCTATCAGCCTTATGTTATGAGAAATGTTAACAGAAGTTCTTGAAGTTAAAGGTAAGTCATTCCAGATTAAATCACTGGATGTGTCAAGAAATGACATGCACTGGGAATGTTAGATATGTGTATACTGAAAGTTGTGAAAATACTAAGTTAAGGCAGACAATGATGAGTGGAAGGTGAATATTGAAATTTCTAAGATAATAACTAAAAATGAGATATATGGTTTGTGATAAAATGACTACTAGAAAAGAAAAATTTAAAAAGTAAAATATGCTTTATTAATCCATTAGGAAAAATGAGACAAAAACAAATGGGGCAAATATCAAACAAAAATACATTGAGGTAGCATGGAATTATGTACCCCAGAAAATCATGTTCTTAATCTTAATCCATTTCTGTACATGTGAGGCCATTTGTAAATAGGAAGTTTTGATGAGGCTGCTTCAGTTAAAGTCTGGCCCAACTGTATCAGGATGGGCATTCATCCTATTAATGGAGGTCTCATAGAGAAAGGCACAGAAAGAAAGTCATGATGAACAGCCAGAAGCTGAAGAGAGGGGAGGAAAACATCTCCATGTGCATTGCACTGTGATGGAAAAGCCAAAGAATACTTAAGACTGCTGGCTAGACAGAAGAGACTGAAACTGGGGGGAAGCAAGCCTTCCAGCCTCTGATACCATAAGCCAATACATTTCTGCTGTTAAGCCAGCCTGTTGTATGGTATTTGTTTTAGCAGCTAGGAAACTAAAGCAAATATGATAGCAAACAGAAACCCAACATGAGAGAGTAATTATATTTAATAAAATCAACGTAAAACTTTCAACTCAAAGACACAGACTATCAGAATGGCTCAAATGTGGCCTCTCTCTAAGCCAAACTCAGCATATGATTGCATTACCTTCCCCCCAACGTGGGACATGACACCCAGGGATGAGCCTCCCTGGCAACGAGGGATTAATACCAAGTGCCAACTGGCAGCTTTGTGAAGTGGCAGTATCGTAGCCAATAAGGTTTATCCGAGGCAAGATTATTGCTAATTGAAAACTTTTCCCAAGTGCCACCTGGCAACACAACTGGAAAAAGACCTTGAATAAAAGGGGGAAATGGT
>JAKSZT010001663.1:355754-373517 GCA_026826555.1 Tolypeutes matacus
TTTTTGGGTAGGGAGGGGATGAGCAGTTGAAATACAGGGGCTTCTTTGGGAGTTGGAGGTTGTCCTGAGTACTGTTGTGGCAATGGATGTAGGCCATTTTAAATCAGCACACACCACTCAGAACTGAGTGGGAGAGAGTGTGGTCTACAGTGTGAACTGTGGTCTATGGTTGGTGGCAAGGCCCCAGGATGTGTAAGTTCATTGAGGTTGGTGGGCCACACTGTGGGAGATGTTTGTGTGGGATGTGGTGGGAGGTGTGGGAGGTGGGCAACATGGGAATCCCAGTGGGTTCCGTGTTATATTTTAGGTAATCTAAGCACCTCTTAAAATATATGTATATATATATATATAAATAACATTTTTGTAAGCAAATACACATATATGCATATATATTTATATATCATTTTGCAAATGTTTGTATGTATTGTGAGAATTTTGATTTTTACCCATAATAAAAAAAAAAAAGAAACACACACTATATATCTATGTTGTTGACAAAAAAATTATATATTTTAAAAAAGAACATATCTGTTGAAAATAAAATATAAAATAGTTTGAAAATATAAATAATGAAAGCACAAGCCAAAGTATATCTGGTTTATGACAGCACAACCCAGTGATTAAAATGAGGGCCACCGAGTCTACACTTTGACTGGATTGTAAAAGGCATAGGATTGTATAACACATTGAAACCTGCGGTGGAATATGTATGGACTGTGGTTAATAAAACAAATATGAGAACATTTTCTCATGAGCTGTAACAAATATATAATACTAATATAAGGTGTTAATATTAGGGTTGATTGGGGGAAAATACAGCAAATATAAAATATGGACTATAGTTAGTAGTAATACTTGATGCTTTTTCATAATTTGTAACAAATATTTCCCAACAATGCAAAGTATTCATGGTGGGGTGATGTATGTTGCATGATGTTATGCATATTTTTAACTTCACAGCTTTTACTATACAGTTCTTCTTTATGTATGTTCATGTATAAATGATGTAATTCAATAAAATATTTTAAATGAAAAAATTAAAAAATAAAAAGGGATTTTGTGTAGCTGATTGACCCATATCTTTGTCAGTAAATGTAGACTTCAAGGCAAAAAGTATAAAAAAATGTTGAGACAAATTTTGCATCATGATAAATGGATCAATGCAATAGAAACACCTAATGATTCCAAATTTATATATGTATAATAATATTTCTTAAAAAATATGTATTGCACAAAATGACATAAAAATAGAATTTTTTTAAATTTTTATTGTGGGTAAAAATCAAAATTCTCACAATACATACAAACATTTGCAAAATGATATATAAATATATACGCATATATGTGTATTTGCTTACAAAAATGTTATTTTTTTATATATACATATATTTTAAGAGGTGCTTAGATTACCCAAAATATTACACGGAACCCACTGGGATTCCCATGTTGCCCACCTCCCACACCTCCCAACACATCCCACACAAACATCTCCCACAAGTGTGGCCCACCACCCTCAATGAACTTACACATCCTGGGGCCTTGCCACCAACCATAGACCACAGTTCACACTGTAGACCACACTCTCTCTGAGTGGTGTGTGCTGATTTAAAATGGCCTACATCCGTATTTTGAATCCCCTTAGAAGTCATACCTTATAGAAATAAATAAAATACAGTCATATATAAAATATGAGGAAAAATCAGACACATATAGACTTGAACAGAGCAAATGACTAACTTGTTCTAATTAGCACATGTCATGCCTAAGGATCCAGGATATACACTATTTTCAAGTGTGTACCAAAATAAATCATATGCTGCATGAAAATTCAGTATATGTCACTAGCTTTGAATCAGAGAGTCAATTGTCTGACCATAATTATTTAAACTGGAAATAAAAGACAAAAAACATTAAGAGTATGCCTCAGATCCAGGGAGGGCTTCTACTCCCCTGACGGGTTCTGACTGAACTATTCAATATCATCATTTTGACAATAAAACAGCATATATTGTCTTACCTTCTAACATGCGCTTTTTTTCAGGGACTAGTTTGAATGCTTTCCACATTCTATTGTGTCACATCTCAACAGGCTCATAAGGTTGGATACCATTGTTAACATATTAACAGATGAAGAAACTGAGTCACAAGAGAAGTATTGATGTGAAGAGCTGAAAAATGACTCATGGAGCTCACAGGACTGATTATTGGTGTTTGGCACCAGACTAGTAAATAGTATACAATAACTTTATGTTGCCATTTTGAACAGTTTCAGAAGGGTTGTTTTGTCATTTAATCCAACAAAAATTTTGAGATTTTGGCCTTACTAGTGAAAATCAGAACATTCCTTAGAACAAAAACTGAGGAAATATTTTACAAATATTAATCTAGAAACACCTAATTTCAGGGGTTAAGGTAAATTCAGATTCTGGGCCTCTCCTCTCCTGTTTGATCTTTAAAAGAAACAAACATTTCATTATGATATTGGGAAAATTGCAGTTTTATTTCTATTTTAATTATTGCCTAATTAATCTTCACCAATTCCTTTACAAATTCAATATACTAATATTTCTCGATATACAAAAGTTCTATACATGCACAGATTTTATTTAAGTCTGCTTCTTTCATTATCTAAAATCAATTATCCAGAAATTACCTCTGGGCAATGTCTGTTACATAGGCGAAGGACTGTTCTCCCATGGATTTTCCCCAATGCCATCTTGAACTAAATATAGAGACAGATTATAAAACAGAATGATTCCTCTCAGGATGTCAGTGGTCAATAAATTTGCCCACTTGTGCTTGCCTGCTCCTGAAACAAGATTGAACCCTTCCCAGAAACCCTGACTAGAGTATCTGGCATAAGAAGACAATATATCATGTGAGTATTTTTGTTATTAGTTTCTTTTTTTCTTGTCCTTTAACTCACTCCATGAATTAACCATACTTCTTTCCTGCACTGTTCACTTATTTGATGAGAAACACTGCTAATAGAAAATGTAGATAGGGAAGGTATTCCCGTATTGAGACCAATGATTCCTTTTGTGTGTGTGTGCATTAAAATATTTCATTTCAGAACTTTCAGGAGAATTGCTAGTTCTTCATGGAAGTGAGGAGTGAACATATATCAACAATGGATGGAGCCAGAGTCACAAAGCAGGCAGAGGTAAGGTGTCCCTACATGCTGCCCAGAGCTTCAGTATGCAGAATTCTAATTTCCATTTATAGTTAAATAAATTTAGTGGAGGATTTTGTTTATCTACAAAGTGGAAACAATGATTTATGCATAATGTTGATATTCAATTAATAAATTTACAAATATTTGCCTATTATTTTTTCTTTGATAACATATGCCAAAGAAATTTCCACTTAATCAAGGTGAATCAGTGAATCCTTTATATCAAAAACATTCTAAAAAAATAATGTCTTATTTTCAGATGTAATTCTAGGACTTTGTCAAGTATATCATGAAAGAATATGTAAGCATTTGTTCATTATTCATTCCATGGCTTCTAGACTAGTGTTTGCATGAAAGTCACCCAAAAATATTTTGAAAGATTGAGATAACTATAAATAAATCAGAATTAGATGGCTATGTAAGTGAATATATTAATGAAGAAATATACTAATGAAGAATTTCTTTCAGTTCTTCAGGGTGATAAATGCATCTGTTAAGCCTTTGCAGAAAAGTTGGCAAATAATTTGCACTTATATTTTGAGGGATGAAAACACCCTTAAAACATTTTATCCACTCCAGGAAAACTTTACTGAGTA
This sequence comes from Tolypeutes matacus, assembly GCA_026826555.1. Classification (NCBI taxonomy): domain Eukaryota; kingdom Metazoa; phylum Chordata; class Mammalia; order Cingulata; family Chlamyphoridae; genus Tolypeutes; species Tolypeutes matacus. Next base: position 359,526 of record JAKSZT010001663.1, read on the forward strand.
AGGGAACCCCCTGGTACCTGCCAGTCTGGAGGTAAGGGAATGGTCCCAATTTTCCAATAATCTTTCATTATTTTCAATATTTTACATTGATTTTATATTGCCATACTTGGAACATAAAATGTAGTCTTCAATGCTAACCATTGAGTTTTCCTTTTCCTTTTCTTTTGCTTAGCATTCTGTATATTTAAGATGGAATCAGTATAAATGCTGAAGAGACATTTGCTTAATCATATTGTCAGTGATTTGTCATTCATATTTATATATTTTTTCAACATAGATACCATTTGATTCCCTCCCCATTGAAATGTTTTACAAATGTCAAGTTCATAAGTTAGGTATTGCTACATATTTTATTGATAAAGAAATTAAGGTTAACAGATGTTTGAGAGTCTTCCCAGTGCTAAAAAGCAATAAATGGCAAAATTGAGGTGCAAAATTTATCTTTTCTCTGAAGGCCAAGACATTTCAACTCTGCAAAACTGCCATGTGGAAATTCAAGTTGGAACCCAAAATTTATTGCTGAATGTCACAAAATAACAGACATTCACTCAGTGTTTAAATGGTATGTGGTGGATTGAGTTGTCTACCACAATTGGACATGTTCCTGGTACTGGTCAGCATTCTTGTGGGTGTGGACCCATTGTCAATAACATCTCTTCATGATGTTACTTCAGTTAAGGTGTGGCCCTGGCAGCAATGAATCAAGTGCTGGCTTCATTCTGGATTACTAGAGTCATTTATAGGCAGAGTTAAAGACAGATGGAGGAGAAGCCAGGACAAGCTCCTAGGTGTAGTGTCATGTAACAGAAAAGCAAAGGAACAAGGAGTGCCTGCAGCGAGACTCAGAAATCCAGTCATCTGGGCTGGGGGGGAGCACCTCCTTACTGATGCCTTGATTTTGGACTTCTAGCCTCAAAACTGCAGGCCAATAAATAAATTCCTGTTGTTTACAACAACCTATTGTATAGTATTTGATTTAGAATCCAAGAAAATAAAACACTCTGAAAGCCCATTGCATTTCTACAATACGGTAATGATAGTCTGATTAGACTTTGTATTAATTAACTATTTTTAATATCTTAATCTACAGAAAGAAAAATCATAGCTTAGGATAGAGCTACTAATAAATATTGAACTAGCCATTTTAATAAAGTTGATCCTATATGCTAACAATAAATTTTCAATAAGCAGTTTGAAATAAAAGAACAAGAGCAAAAACTACATAACGAACCATTTTTGAAGGTCTTAAATTAGGAATACAGAAAAGGAGCAAAATAACCTTGCTACAGGAAATTAGTCTGAAAGTGATATTTTCCTTGCCTTGTAGGAGATTGCAAAGATTCTCAGTGTTAAAGTTAATTACATTGGTCATGATAAAAAAGGGATTCAAGAAACAATGGCATGTGGGGACACAGCAAGTGTTCCATTAGCAGTGTGAATTTGAAGGTGCAACATAAATACTTCATTTGACAAGTACTTTTCAGGATATCAAGTCATCATGAAAAATAGGTAACTTAAGCCAATCAAGGAAAATATTTGGTGTACTTTAGAGTTTAATATGTTTTTAAGATAGGACTCTGCAATTCTTTCTGAGAGGGATGCAAAATGTATGATAATTATTTACCACTAACATTAACAGTTATGAAAAGGAAGGTTATCAAGGAATTAGCTGTACATACAGCATCCATTAACTCATTCATCATCAATAATCCATATATGTAGCAAATGTAAAGAAGCCACTCTCTTCATGTCACAGCTTATTGAAATTCTGATATATGTTCAGGTTTATGGTAAATATAGTAGTGTTTACACAAAACAGAAGACTCAAAATACTTCATCTTAGCCACTAGATGTTATTAAAGAGTAAATACTGAGTCCAACAAATAATATCTATTTATCCTAAGTTCCAAGAAATATATTAAAGACATTTTTCCTATTTTCTAGAATCATGAAGATTAACTGTAGTAAAATTAATTAATACATTAATAAATAAATCAATTCATGACATTTTCAGTAAGGTCATTATTCCTTGTCAAATTTTAGTCCTTAAAATATTGAAATAGATTATAATAGCCAGAAATGCTTATAGTTAGAAATTCAGGGAGTACAAATGGAAACAAAAAGTCAAGCAGAAGTTCACCTCCTCCAGTAACTGGCCCCAAGAATGTGTTTTTAAAATTGTTTTTATTATTTCTAGATATTTTCTATTTGAAATATTTAATTAATGAGGCAGGAATTTCTTGGAGAATTTTGTTAGGAATTTTCAATTATGCCATGCATTAAGTCTAAGATGATCTTAACTGTTTCATAACAAAATGGAGAGGCCCTAAGTCATGTACCCAAATTCCACCAATAGTTCCATGCACCTTAAGACTAGAGATAAGATGAGTAAAAATACATAGGAATTATATTATATGACTCTCTATCTTATTATGGCACTATCACTTAGGATTTTTGGAGGGTGCAATACTAGAGATTGAACCCAGGACCACATACATACTAAGCACTGCTCAACCACTGAGCTGCACCTGCTCCCCAAGGATTTTTTAATAGATATAAAAGTATGGTGAAGATTCTGTAAAAACAAATATTTATACTCCAGGATTGGTTAAAATAATGATTTAATAGATTGTCCTGATTTGGTCATTGCATACTGTTGAGCAGGGTTGGGAAATATAAAAATATAGAGCGTTATGGAAAATGGGTTAGAAGAAATCTACTTGTCCACTTTGTACTCAAGATGGAAATAAATGGAGTGATGTTTCAGCTCTGGATCACTGTGATTGAATAGAGACTCCTGCAGTACTTGGAAGCTGGGAAGTTGACAAAAATGCATGGTCAGCCTGAGCAAAGGGCAAAATAGTGAACCTCTGGAGGATGAGGAGCACTGGAGGAGGAAATGCAACAAGAGGCACTATGCCATCTGAGCAGACATAAGTAGCCTAGAAGACATGCTTGCCATTTATGTAGCCATTGATTTCTAAGTACTCTTGATCTTCTAGTGACCCAGCTTTTTTTTTCATTGTAATTTGTGTATATTAATGGCATATTTGTAATTGCAATTATAATTACAGAATATAATATATAATTAAGTAAACTACTTAGGACTATCTGAATAAATAAAATCTTGTGCTAATTTCATTCCATTTGATTAGGGTATTTAGGACAAGGAACAATAAAAATGAAGCCATAAAGGATGTAATAAAATATTTAAGAGAAAAAGAGAGAAGGGGTAGGAGGGATAGAGAGAAAGGAGAGATTAAAGACAAAAAAAAAACATTAAAATAAAGATAGTACATGTATGTAATTGCTGGGAAAAGATATATGTAGCCAGAATAAATTTGATTTGAGAGAAAAAATTTCTTAAAGTTGATTTTCCAAATGAAAGGAATAGCAAAGGAGATAGTGGTAAAAATAGAGGTAAAATAATTTTCCCACCTGGAAGTCACATAATAGATTATAACTACTTATAATTTAAGAGAGGGTCTTATAAAAGAGCATTTCCCTATCACTATTCAAATTCTGTTTGGTCATGAACTAATGATATGTGTTAAAATTTAGAGAATATTTCTGAAGTATCTGGTATATAGAAATTAACAATATAAACTCAATAAATCCTCCAGGCAAATCTTTGAACTCAAATATATGTATTTTACGTCCAATATGTAATTGAACTACATGCAAATATTTTTACAAGCTAATAAAGTTTAAATTTTATTCATTTTTTAAAATATATTTTTTATTTTTGAAGAAGCTTTAGATTACATATATGTTACATCAAAAATATAAGGGATAAAGATTACATTTTAATATTAAAACTCCCATAAAAATAAGTATGAAGCAGGGAGTCTAAAGAAAGATAAGGCAATATTATGTTCTGTTTTATTATCAACCAATACAGAGAAGAAATTAAATAAACATGAGCCTATAAATGTACTTAGGCTAATTTCTTTCCTCATGTACATTTTGCCTGTTTTTTTAGGGATTATCTGCCTTTGTTTCTCCACATCCACAGCAAATTATGCTAAAAATGCCAAATTCTACCATGGTGACTGAATTCCTGCTCACAAGATTTTCTGATGTGTGGGAATTCAGAGTCTTACATGCCATGCTATTCCTACTGATATACTTGGCTACTTTGATGGGCAGCTTTCTTATTGTCAAAGTAACCACAATCAACCAGACTCTTTATACCCCCATGTATTTCTTTCTACAGAATCTGTCTTTCTTGGACATGTGCTACATTTCTGTCACTGTTCCCAAGGTATGTATCATCTTCCTCTTTGACAACAGCACCATTTCCGTGGTTGCATGGGCAGCTCAGATTTTCCTTGTGTTTTTTGTTTACTTGTATAGAACTGCTGTTCCTCACCATCATGGCCATCTGCCAGCCACTCCACTACTCTGTGACCATGAACCCTCAGGTCTGTGTCCAGATGACACTGGCCACATTACTCAGTGGTCTGACCTACTCAGGATTCCACACTGGAAACACATTCTGACTGCCCTTCTGTCAGTCCAATGTGGTCCATCAGTTCTTCTGTGATGTCCCCTCTCTGCTGACACTCTCTTGCTCTGAGATCTTAAACAATGAAATTTTAATTCTTATCTCAGCAGTGCTGATGGTTGGTGGCTGCTTTACCTTCATCACCATGTCTTATACTCACATATTTTCTCTCTGTGCTCAAATTTCCAAACAGAGCAGAATGAGGAAGGGCCTTTTCTACCTGTGTCCCTCACATCCTCGTGGTGACCGTCTTTCTCAGCTCAGCTGTTGCTGTGTATGTGAAGCCAACCTCCAGCTCACCAACAATTCAGGACATGACCAATGCTGTGATCTCTTCTACAGTCCGTCCTTTCTTGAACCCTATAATCTACAGTCTTAGAAACAAACAGATAAAGGAGGTTGAAAGGAGAATTATGAACAGAAAGCTTTATTGAGGAAAATGTTAGGATAATTATTTCAAGACAATCCCACTTTAATGGACTGAGTTGAAAATGCCTCAAAGTTAAATTTCTTGCTTATTTCCAACTTTCAGAGACATGACTTGAATTTTCAAGGACATTCATTATATTATGTGTCAGCATAACAATACAGCACAATTGTATTTTAATGTGAGACTTTTCCCTCAAAACAATGAATGTTCTCTGATCTCTGGTACCTGAAACATCACAGCAAAAGCCTTATGTCTTTTGCCAAGTAATTTCATTGCATTCATTATTCTTTAATATTAGAGAGTTCTAGAAAATGTAAACTGTATGTCAACTTTCTTTTGTCTAGTTTTGTACTTAAGGAGTCAGAAAAATTCATTCATCACACAGTTAAAATAATTCTAAATGTTTATATTCCCATCTCAAAGCTAATCATAAAAGTACATTAATTATTTTATTCAGAATAAAATAAAAATATCTGAGGAAGGTGTAGATGGTAATTGAGGTCAAATATATTTTCCTATATTTCATAATGAGGAAGAACATATTTTAAATAAGAATTACTTTGCTCAAAACAAAGAAAATATTTACAAAATTGTAAATCAGTAGTAAGTTTAGAAAATTTAGGATAAAAACTGTTTCTTGGCAGGTTTATGTCACCATACCAAGAAGACAAAAGTGAGGCAAGTATTTCTTATTTCCACCTTATGATACATCTAAATCCACTTATCAACATGTTAAGCTGATGAAACAATGAAATTATGTATTTCTATTGAGTGTTCTATATGTGTCATATATATTAACATCTATAACCCATACAAATAATCTTTGAATTAGAAGCAGAACTCCCTAATGGCTGAAAAATATTTTTTCATAGTGGATAAATAAATTTCCAAAGCATATTTTATTTCACAGAAAATCACTAAAATATTAGAGTTTAGGTTTGTAAATTGGGGCCATATATGTTGCTCATTAAAATTGGAATTGCTTCTTCTGCTCCTTCTTAGACTGATATCACAGGGCACTGATATATTGATAGTGGATGAATGTAATATTTGCAAACAGTTATCTTGTTTGTATATTGTTAAATATATACCATTTGCACTAAACCACACAGTGTATGTTACATCATATATGAATCTGTACTTCTACACTATCCATATTTGTAATTAGAGAAATGAATTGTGGTTAAAATGGGAAAGTTTAGGTTATAATGGTTACTAGATAAAAATTTAAAAACTAACAACAACCTAGTATTGAACACAGTGAAACCTAATGTAAATTATGGCTATGGTTAATAGTCCAATTATAATAATATATATTCATCTACTTTAACAAAGAAACCACACCAATGCAGGTGTTCATAATAGGGGGATACAGTATATGTGAATTCTTTATTTTCTGCATGATTTTTTCTACAAACTTATAAATTTTCTTTTAAAAAATGCCCTGACTATATACCAAAAATATGTGTCTGGTCATGTGTAAACAATAATATAATGTACAATTCAGTTTGGAGACAAATGCCTGAAAGGGAATGGTGCTCATTTCCTGTAAATTGTAGAGAGCTCATTTTGAGGTGGCATAGCATTGTGCCCACATCATTATATAACATAGCAATATAGAAACTGTACATTAAAAGAAAATGGAGAAATTGAAAAATATCATAATTGAGGTTCAAGGTATGGCTCACTAAAGCTGATAAAAGAAAGTGTAAAGTAAGGATTAATATAAGATTTGAGTTTGTAATTTACTACTTTGCCAAAATTGACATTCATAGGGCACTATACCCTAAATGTGCAAAATGTGTTTTCTTTACAAATGAACATTGATAATTTACTAAATTTTACCATTTTCTTGGCCCTAAGGAAGTCTGCACAAATTCTAAAATGCTGAACCTGTACAAAATATTCTCTTTGACCTCACATATCAAAATAATAGAGGTGTATTGAAATCTCTGAATCTCATTGTTCGTGTGTCTAAATTCTACTAGCAGTTCTATCAGTTTGCTTAATGTATTTTGAAGCTCTTTTTCTTTTGCTGTGTTAATGTTAAGTAAGTATATGTCATCTTGATAAATTGACTCTTATAAATATGAAATAACATCTTTTATGGCTGATGTTTGCTTCAAAGTCTACATTTTCTGTTATTAATCTTACCACTATACCCTTTTACAAAGTGTGTTAGCACATAAAACTTTATGTATCCTTTTACTTTAAAAAAAAAACATATTTAAGTGTATCATTCATGGTCTTTGTACTAAAGTTAATTTCTTGAAGGCGGCATAGACTTGGGGCTATACATAATCCTATGTAAAATTTCTGCCTTTTAATTGTGGTGCTTTACTATTTAAATTATTTGTAATTATTGATGCATTTAAGTGTCAAACATATAAAACATTTTTGTTGTTTTCTTTTTAATCCTTCTGTTCTTTGTTCTCTACACTTTTTCAGTCTTCATTTCGATTGATTAAGTATATTTTATCTTCTATTGGCTTATAGCTATATATATTTTACTTTCTAAAGTTGTTTGTTGATTTAAAGCTTATATATTTTTAACTTGTCTCAGTTTACCATCATATGATAATATATCATTTTACATATACATGAAGAAGAAAAGCTATCATATATTTAGTGATTTTCTTTACCATTTCTGGTGCTCTTCATTCATATGTGTAGGTCCATATTTCCAAAGTATACCATATATTTCCCTCAAATGTTTCATTAAACATTTTTGTATTATGTATCTTGTGATGATGAATTATTTCCACTTTCATGCAATTCAATACTCTAATTTAACTTCATTTGTGTAAGTTATTTGTATCAAGTGTAATTCTATAAACGTTTTATCTTCATTACCAGTTAGAATTATGCTGTCATATTTGTCTTTGTTCCTCTGCTTGTAATACACCCCACTTTTCTTGGATGCTTTATGCATCCAAGTGAAGGTTGAGAATAGACATTTCCATTTCTGAATAAAGAAATTGGAATGAAACTGAGGTCACAAGGCCCAAACAAGTACATAACATAGCAAGACAAACTCCATTCTTTTCCAAGGTCTGAGGATTATCTGTGGTTTGTTGCTTTGCCTGTGCAACTGCTATAGCAGCAGCCCCACACTTCCCAAGTACTGGAGCTGTGACCATGCTCCTCCCAAACACTGGGCATAAGCCCTGCCCTATACACATGTTGCATGGAAAGCCCTCTCTCTCAACCTGAGGAAATCTCTTCTTCTCTGACCTCTACTTCCGTGGTTCTTCTTTGACCTCATTTTTGTTTCATTTTGTCCCATCTCTCCCTCTTTAATTTCAGGCTGAGAATGTTTCTGAGGATTAGATCATGTCCCCCATCTAAGTAAGTTCAAGTCATAATTTTCATTCCTGTAAGTGTCAACCCATTTGTAAACAGGAACCTTTGAAAATATTATCATTAGTTAAGGTTTGAACATACTTGTGATAGGATTTTTGAATATTCCATTCAGATTAGACCAAATTTAATCAGGGTCGGTTCTAATTTATTAGTCTGGATTCCTTATATGCCAAAGAAATTCATATGCAGTTGGTAAAATCCAGAAATTAGTTAAAAGAATAAGACACAAGTCAAAGAAACCCAAGAATTGTGGCAAGTCAGCACTAGTATGCTACTGACTTATGGGAGCAAACATGGCCTGTCAAGAACTGGATTTTGTCAGTGACAGGGGAATACATGGCATACCTTCAAGGCATATGAATGTGTTCAAGTTATCATGGGGCATTGTCACAGTGTCAAAGAGCCACACAATAACCTGAAAAATATTGAATTCCAATCCCAGGAAGCTCTGCTACATTGTCTAATGGAACAACAAGAAATCCCCAAATACAAAGGCAATGAGTAGTGAAGAATGATGGACCAATGTGTTGGGCCCTTGAAATTGATTATAGTATTTATGAAACTTTTCTTTTGAAATTAAAACATAGCCTAGTATTATATGTTGCCTAAGAGTTACCGTCTAAGGGCCTCCTTGTTGCCCAAATGTGGCCTCTCTAAGTCGAACTCAGTATATAAATGCACCGCCCTATCCCCAGTGTGGGACATGTCTCCCAGCATTAAGCCTCACTGACACTGAGAGATTATTATCAAGTGCCAACTAGCAATGCATCTGGACAAATGCCTTGACCAAAAGGGGAAAGGGGGAAATACAAATGAGTTCTTATGACTAAGAGATTTCAAAGTGAGTTGGGAGGCCATTCCAGAGGTTATGTTTATGCATATCTCAGCAGGATCTCATAGACTGCCACAGTAAATGGTGCCTTAAATAGTGGGGCTCCTGAGGGCTCTAGAGACATATAGACACTATAGGCAGGGCAGACAAATCAAGAGTTTAATACCCTAAGAGTGGGCCTTACTTTGAAATTTATGCTTTCCAGTGTGGCAGAGTTGGACTCATTTGTGGTTTCCCTACATATGGCTCTTCTGCCCCTTCTATTGAACCTATAGTTAGTACTATACATGATAGGTGTATGTCCAAGAGATTTAAAGCTTAGGTCCTTCCATATGCCAGTTGGGACCTGAACCTCAGCAGAGTTGCAACACCAGCTCTCCAGTTCATAGGACTCACCCAGGACAGCTAACAAGGATATGATGAACAATGCCCATCCCAAGGAACATAAAGAGCCTGCAAGATAGTCTCATCCATCTGCCCCTTGGGATCTAAGCCCTCTCTCAATTAGAGGCAGACTAGGCACTCAAATCCTCTAGACTGGGGAATGAAGAATGGACTAAAGTAGACTTAGTATTATTCTATTATAGCCTTATTGTTATTCTAACAATGGAAGCATTTTTATCATTGATGTGGAAGCAATGGCCACCAGAGAAACTGAGGGGAGGGAGAGGGAAAATAGGTGTAATATGAGGACACTTTTAGGACATTTGAATTGTCCTACAGGATGTTGCAATGATGGATACTGTCCATTATGTATTTTATCATATCTTACAAAATTGTGCAGGACAGAGTGCATACTATAATGTAAACTATAAGGCACAATTCGTGGCAATGATTCAATATGGGTTCATCAATTGTAACAAATGTAACACACTAATGAAGGATACTGTTGATGTGGGAAAGTGTAGGGAGTGGGGCATATAGGAATCCCCTAAATTTTTTATGTAACATTTATGTAATCTAAAGTTTCTTTAAAAATAATTAATTTGAAAAAAAAAGAACAAAACCAAGCTGGTTTTTGAGGAGATTAATAAAATTTGCAAATCTTTTTGTAGCCCAACCATGATAAAAAGAAGATACAAATACATAAAATAAAAACTGAAACACAGGATGTCACCACAGGTCCCACAGAAATAAAGAGTATCATAAAAAGATACTTTGAAAAAGTGTATGCCAACAAGATGGATATCTTATATGAAATGGACAAATACATAGAAACACACAAGCAGCCAACACTGAGGAAAGAAGAAATTGGTGGACTTAACAGACCAATAACAATTAATGAGATTGAATTACTCATCAAAAACCTCCCAATTAAAAAGAGCCCTGGACCAGTTCACATCACAGGTGAATTCTACCAATCATGTTGGAAAGAACTAACATCAAACCTACTTAAACAATACCAAAAAATAGAAGTGGAAGAATATTGACTAATTCTTTTTTAAATACATTTTTTAAATTGTATATAAGAATACATATTCATTGCAATTGTAAAATTAAAGTAACACAATAAAATTAGAATGAGGATAAAAGTTAATCAGTTGGGAAGGCCCTGATACTTCACATAATATTAAAAACTAAGCATTAAAATTACAATGAATAAAAGAAAATCTCTGGGAGATAGAGGAATGAATAAAATATAATCAGTTTGAGAAGTCTCAACTAAAATGAGGAATAATTTTCAAGACAAACAATCATAACTGTATACTGTGATTTAAGGTAAAAAACATAAACTAAATAATAGCAAATAGTATAACTAAAATAATATTCTTTCCTCTATTGTAACAAATGACCACACAGATGTATGGTTTTAGTAATAGGGATTATATGGGAACTTTGTATTTTCTTTTCTGGTTTTTTAATTATTTTTTTTCTTGTTACTTTATATATATATATTTAAAGATGCTTAGATTACATAAATGTTACACAAAAATTACAGGGATTCCTATTTCCCCACCTCCCACACCTCCCACAATCTCCAACATAAACATCTTTCATTAGTGTGGCACATCACCTGCAATGGATATACACATCCAGGCTTTGCCACTAAGCATGGAACATATTTCACATTGTAGACCACACTCTCTCCTACATAGTTATGCATTTTATATGATGATGTAAAATGGCCCATATATGTCATTGTATTGTCACTCAGGATAATTCCCTAGTCCTGGAAAAGTACCTGTATTACAACTTCTTTTCCCTTCCCTGCCCCAAAAGTGTCCAGTGACCACTGGCTGCACCTCACTGTTGTAATTTTTTCCATTGCTTGAATCACATTATGTCTACAAAAGAATACCATTAAGTTTACTCTAGTCCATAGCTCTTCCCGCAATCCTAAGGAGTTTGGGATGGTGAAGCCCATTTCACCTCCAAGTGAGAGGGGGGTTATATTCCATGGATATGGTGGATGGGAATATCCTGCCTGCAGCTGCAGGCTCTCTCCATTCCCTAGAATGGCCATTGTCCATCATCGTCTCTTCACCAGGTGACTTCGTTGAATCCATTGAGCTGTAGAGTAGGAGTTGCAGCTCCACCAAGATTCCAGGCAGAGCTGGCACATGGGCAGGCCAAAGGCTCCAGTCTCTGGAAGTACACTTCCAAACTCCAGCATCATATATAGGTTTGAATAGAAGGGACTGATGGAACATGTGCAGGGAGGACTTATTTGAGTCCAACTCTGTCACTCTCAGGAGCACAGATTCCAAAGTAGAGCCCTCTGACAAGGCATCAATCTCTGGAGCTATCCCCCCTTATATAGGACCTGGGTGTCTCCAGAGCCCTCCAGAGCCCCTCTGTGTGGGATGATATCCACTTTGGTGTTCTATGAGATCCTACTGAGGTGTGCATAAGCATTACCTCTGGGATGACCTCCCGACTCTCTTTGAGGTCTCTTAGCCACATGAAATCATTTGTCTTTATCTTTTACCCCTTTTATTCAAGGTCTTTTCCCAGTCATTTTGCCAGTTGGCACTTGGTATTAATCCCTCGTTGCCAGGGAGGCTCATCCCCAGGGGTCATGTCCCATGCTGGGGGGAAGATAATGTATTCATATGCTGAGGTTGGCCTAGAGAGAGGCCACATTTGAGCAACAAGGAGGCTCTCAGGTGGCAACCCTTAGGCACCCCATAACAGTAGGCTAAGTTTCAATTACAAGAGCAAAGACTCATAAGGCTAGTCATCAATAACAAGAACCAACCAGTGGCTCCTCCTCCTTTGCCAGGGGACTGTTGCTGCTCCCTTGAAGAATGTGGCACAGCCCTCCAGGCTGGGAATTCAATTTTCCCTCATTTATTGAGTGATTGTCTACCCACTCCCCATGAGCTCTAAGCCCCATCTCAATTAGAGGCAGATAGGGTGCCACCATCCCAGAATCCTCCAGTTGGGGAATGAATGATAGACTAGAGTAGACTTACAGTTATTCTACTATAGACTTATTCAAGCAATGGAAGAACATTTTTCATTAATGTGGAGGCAGTGAACAGTGAATGTTCTGAGGGGAGGGAGAGGGAAGAACAGTTGTAATATGGGGGACTATCTTGCTTACAGTTGCAGACTCTCTGTTCCTTGGGATGGGCATTGCCAACCATCATCTCCTTATTAGTTGTTCTGGGTGACTCCAATAAACTGGAAAGCAGGTATTGCAACTCTGTTGAGATTCAGGGTCCAAGTGGTAAATGGACAGCCCAAAGATTAAATCTCTTGGACATACACATATCAAGTCTAGTACTGACTAAAAGTTCAAATAGAAGGGGCAGAAGAGCGTGAGTAGGGAAACCACAAATAAGTCCAACTCTTTAACACTGGGGAGCATAAATTCCAAAGTAGGGCCCACTGGCAGGGTGCCAAACTTCTGAGCTGTCTGCCCTGGCTTATAGTGTCTGGATGTCTCTAGAGCCCTCAGGAGTCCCACCATTTGAGGCAATATTTACTTTGGCAGTCAATAAGATCCTCCTGAGTTGTGCATAAGTGTAACCTCTGGAATGACCTCCCAATTCACTTTGAAATCTCTTAGCCATAAGAACTCATTTTTATTTATCCTTTCTCCCTTTTGATCAAGATCTTTTCCAGTTGCATTGCTAGTTGGCACTTGGCAATAATCCCTGGGGCCAGGGAGGCTCCTACCCGAGAGTCATGTCAAATGCTAGGAGTAATGTAATGCCTTTATATGCTGAGTTTGGCTTAGAGAGAGGCAAGAATAGAATAGATTGAACTTAAGGCATTTTTAGGACATTAGATTTGTTCTGCATGACCTGGCAATAATGGATCCAGGCCATTTAAAATTTCATCAAAAATTAAAAAGCATATGGTCCAAAATCTATTTCTGTGATGCCAACATCATTCTAATACGAAAGCCAAATAAAGATGAAAAAAAAAAAAAAAAAAAAAAAAAAGGAAATGACATACCATTCTAATGAATCTGGATGCTAAAATCCTCAACAAAATATTTGCTAATCATATTCAATAATGCATCATATGAATTATACACCATGATCCATTGGTTTCCATCTGTGGTATGGAAGGATCACTCATCATAAGAAAATCAATCAATGCAATACACTGCATTAACATATTGAAAGAAATAAGTCACATGAGCATCTCTATTGATGAAGAACAAACATTTGACAAAATATAGCATCCTTTATGATAAAAGAATTTCAAAAGATAGGAATAGAATGAAACTTCCTCAACATGATAAGTTGCATATATGAAAAACCCACAGCTATCATTATATTTAATGGTAAAATACTAAAGACCTTCTCTCTAAGTTTTATAACAAAACAAGTATGCCCACTGTCACTGCTGTTATTTAGCATTGTGTTAGAATTACTTGCTTGAGCAATTAGGCAAAGAAAAAAA
>JAKSZT010001663.1:378517-398691 GCA_026826555.1 Tolypeutes matacus
AGTTGTGTTGCCAGTTGGCACTTGGGAAAAGTTTTCAATTAGCAATAATCGTGCCTCGGATAAACCTCATTGGCTACGATACTGCCACTTCACAAAGCTGCCAGTTGGCACTTGGTATTAATCCCTCATTGCCAGGGAGGCTCATCCCTGGGTGTCATGTCCCACGTTGGGGGGAAGGTAATGCAATCATATACTGAGTTTGGCTTAGTATATTCTTATATGTAGAAAGCTCTGAAAAATCTATGATAAGGCTTCTAAAGCTGTTAAATTCATTCAGTCAGGTGCAGGATATTAGCTCAAAATGTAGTATTTCAGTACACCAATAATCAGCATTCTGAGGAAAGGAAGAAATCATGAAAAAAAATTCCATTTACAAAAGCAACTAAAGGAATCAAATATCTAGGAATAAACTTAACTAAAATGTAAAGGATTTGTACACATAAAATTGCACAATATTGTTAAAGTAAATCAAAGAAGACCTAAATAAATGGAAGAATATTCCATGTTCATGGACTGGAAGACTAAACATCATTAAGATGTCTCTACTACCCAAATTGATTTACAGAAATGCAATCCCAATAAAAATTGAAACAGCTATTTTTTACTGGATTGGAAGAGCTAATTATGAAATTTATTAGGAAGAGCAAAGGGTCCTGAGTAGCCAAAAACATATTGAAAAAGAAAAACAAAATCATAGGAATCACACTACCTGACTTTACAGCATACTAAAACTACAGTTGTCAGAACTGCATGGTATTGGCACAAGGACAGACATACTGACCAATGGAAATAAATTGAGAGTTCTGATGTACATCCTCACATATAAGGCCAACTGATATTCATGAAAGCCACCAATCCCACTCATTTGGGACAAAATTTAAGTTTTGTGCTTCAAAGTAATTTGTCAAGAAAGTGAAAAGTAGCTTATTCAACAGGAGAAAATATTTGGTAACCATTTATCTGAAAAGAACTTAATATCCAGCATATATAAAGAAATCCTACATCTCCCAAATAAAAAGAAAAACAACCCATTTAAAAATTGGGCAAGAGATTTGAATAGAAACTTTTCCAAAGAGGAACTACAAATGGCTTAAAAGCACATGAAAAGGTGTTCAGCATCACCAGGTATTAGGGAAATACAAATAAAAACTACAATGAGAAATCATCTTACACCTATTAGACTTGTGGCTATTAAAAAATACAGTGGAGAACTGCAAGTGTTGGAGATGATGTAGAGGAAAGGGAACACTCATCCACTGCTGGTGAGAATGCAGAAAGATGCAGCCATTGTGGACGACAGTTTGGCGGTTCCTCAGGAAAATAACTATAGAACTGCCATATGATCCAACAATCCCCTGCTGGGTATATATCAGAAGAATTGAAAGCAAGGCTGTGAATAGATATATTCACACAAATGTTCTTAGCAGCATTATTCACTATTGCTAAATGTTGGAAGCAATCCAAGTGTCCATCAACAATGAATGGATAAGCAAAATGTGGTAAATACATTGAATATAATATTACTCAGCTGCAAGAAGGAATGCAATATTAACATGTGGGACAACATGGATGAATCTTGGAGACCTTATGTTGAGTGAAGTAAGCCAGTCATTAAAGGACAAATATTACATAACCTCACTGATATGACCTAAGCAAATTGAGCAGACTCACTGAGCTGGATTTTGGAAGATAGGCTATAAAGAGAAAGAAATGGCGTGGAGTATTGTAAGCCAATGTTCAATATGCGCAAAACCTATGATAAGGTGGAGGGGACTGGTTGTACAGTGGATGGGGCTGATAGTGATGCAGTGATATCATTGGAGTAGATGGAAATGGAATGTGAGGGGAAGTAGGGTGGGGGTTTTGAGTTGGAATATCCATGGAACTGGGGGAAGGATGGAGGAAAGAACAGGTGACCTATGGGGATTTTTACATCTATGGTTAAAACTACAATGGTGGGAATGTTATTTTGTCAAATATGACAGAGGGTTTACTGATGCAGGGCATTGAGGGTGGGGAGATATGTGGGATAAGGTGCACCTGGAGCATGCTTGTATGGAATATGGAAGTGCTCATCTTGTCATAATGTTTTATCTGTGTGTGGAGACCTACACAAAACAAGAAAATATTAAATTCCCCTCCTGGTGAGTCCTGCTATGTTCTCAGTTAGAGGGACAAGAATTTCTTAAGATCATAGGCAGTGCCTAATAAAAGAAAACAGACCAATATGTCAAGCCCTCACTATTAGTGCATGTAATATGAACCTTATTCTTTAAAAATCAGAACTTAGTGCTTACCATAAATTTCACTGGGAGGAGGAAGGATGAATAGAACAGATGGAACATAGGGCATTTTTAGGGCATTGGAATTGTTCTACAGGATCTTGCAATGATGGATACTTGCCATTATACATTTTTTGAAAACTTCTAAAAATGCACAGTGCAAAATGTAAACCATGATGTAAACTATTGACCATAATTAGTAGCAATGCTTCAATATTTGTTCACCAATTTTTAAAAATGCAACATATTCATGTAAGATGTTATTAGTATGGGAGAGTGTGATAAGGGGTAAGTGTCGACTATATGGGAATCACCTGTATTGTCTATGTGACTTTTCTGTAACCTAAAGCTTCTTTGAAAATAAAGAAAAAAAGAAAAAAAATGGGGGATCACACAGCAGAAATTGTCACTGTAAGTAAAAGATAACAGACCTAACAGTGATGAAAGACACAAATTTATTTTTATTTTTTATATTTCATTTGTTTTTTTAAAATTATTATTTTATTATTTTATTTTCTTTTATTTGACTTTGTGTTGGGGGACATTTTGGATTTCAGGATGGTCACACCTGTGCAGGGGGAGGATCAATGGTGCAGGGTGATGGGGGGATGTGTGGGGAGGGATGCATCAGAAGCATGCTTCCATAGCACATGAATATGTTCAAATGGTCATGGGGTGTTGTCTCAGTGGGTGGAGACCCACACAATAACCAAAATAACACTGAATTCCCATCCTAGTAAGTCCTGCTACATTCTCTAATAGAGCAACACAGATCTCCTGAGTACACGAGGAGTGATAGGGAAGGAGCACAGACCAGTATGCCAGGACTTTGATATTGATGATTGAACTTATGAACCTTGTTCTTGTGAAATTGAATCTTAGCCTAGTATTATATATTCCCTAAAAGTTACCTCCTGAAAGCCTCCTTGTTGCTCAAATGTGGCCTCTCTCTAAGCCAAACACAGCATATAAATTTACTACATTCCCCCCAGCATGGGACATGACTCCCAAGGATGCACCTCCCTGGCACCG
The DNA here is from genome assembly GCA_026826555.1 of Tolypeutes matacus. Lineage (NCBI taxonomy): Eukaryota > Metazoa > Chordata > Mammalia > Cingulata > Chlamyphoridae > Tolypeutes > Tolypeutes matacus. The sequence continues at coordinate 381,832 of JAKSZT010001663.1, forward strand.
AGGGATTATTATCAAGTGTCAACTAGCAATGCATTTGGAAACAGACCTTGACCAAAAGAGGAAATATTAAATGAAAATGAGTTTTTATGGCTAAAAATTTCAAAGTGAATTGGGAGATCATTTCAAAGATTATGCTTATGCATATCTCAGGGGGATCTCATTGACTGCCACATTAAACAGTGCCTCAAACAGTGGGTCTATTGAGGGCTCTAGAGACATCTAGACACTATAGGCAGGGCCAACAATCTTAGGAATTGGGACCCTTGTCCATGGGCCTTACCTTGGAATATATGTTCCCCAATGTAACAGAGTTAGACTCATCTATAATTTCCTTACAAATGACTCTTCTGTCCCTTTTATTTGAACCTATAATTACCACTATACTCATTAAACACATGTTTCAGAGACTTAAATCTTTGGTCTTTTCATATTCAATTTGAGCAATGAATCTCAGTAGAGTTGCAACACCTATTCTCCGTTCATTGGATTCAGTCAGGACAACTAACAAAAAAATGATGATGGACAATGGCCATCCCAAAAAACATAGATTATCTACAACTGCAAGTAAGGCAGTTCTATCCATCTGCCCCAAGGGATCTAAGCCCCTCTCAATCAGGAACAGAGTTGGCATCAACATCCCTAAATCTTCAAGATTGAGGAATGAACATCAAAAAGGCATTAATGCAACTATGCACTGACTTGGACCTATTAATATTCTAGCAATGGAAGCAATTTTAACATTGATATAAGGGCAGTGGTCACCAGAGGTTCTGAGGGGAGGGAAAGGGAAGAATAGGTGTAACATGGAGCATTTTTGAAAAATTAAAATTGTTCTGAATGACCTTGCAATGACAGATACAGACCATTAAACATTCTGTCAAAACCTATAAAACTGTGGGACAAAGTGTAAATTATATAGACCATGGTTAGTAGCAATGCTTCAATATGTGTTCATCAACTGTAACAAATGTACCATACTAATTAAAGATGTTATTAATGGGGAAAAGTGGGGATGGGAGGGATGTATGTGGGAATCCCCCTACATTTTTGAGTAAGCATTTATGTAATCTAATTCATTTTTCAAAATAAAATATAATAAAATAAAATTTATAAACACGATTTAAAAAATAATAAATTTAAGCAACAAACCAACATAAGAGCAGCAGTCCTCTAACCTTGTCACCAATTAAACAAATAGATATTTTCATATCACATTAGTGTCACAAATATCTTAAAATGTACAGCCATCACTATGAAATCATGCTACTTATTAGATGGCCATCAGATCTTATATAATTTATTAATACATATATGTCACTATAAAATTAAATTAAAAACACATGTTTAAAAGAAAACTGATATAATATTAACTTCACATTTTCCATCATAGCATGTCTTTCCATTTTATAAAAACAATTGTCTTTTGTGTGCAGGAGAAGCCCTTTTTATTTGTCTGGTTCTACTCATTACCACTTTGTAGTAGACAACATAGCAATGTGGTTAGATGAGGTTTTCAAATATAATTACCTGGATATGACATGAAAAACTGTTATCCCCTTACCTCAATAATATCAAACTCACAATATTTAGTATATTAATGAAGATTAAATTGGTTAAATATGGAAAAATCCCTGGAACAGAGTGTATTCTAATGACAGTTAAATTTTTTCTATTTAAGAGAGGTGCTTCTTTCATCCCACCTCCCCGCTCGCTGTCTGTGTCCATTCGCTGGGTGATCTTCTGTGTCTGTTTCTTGCCTTCTCTTCTCATTTTTTTTTTCAAGGCCTCACCAGGATTCAATCCTAGGGACCTTTTATGTGTTAGACAGGCACCTTGTAAATTATTCCACCTCAGTTCCTGGTTTCTGGTGGGTCTCGCTTTGACTCTCCCCTGCATCTCTCTTTTGTTGTTTCATCATGTTGCTGCATGGTTCATCATGCAGGCCTGGCTCACCTGCTCACCTTTTTACCAGGAGGTCCTGGGGATCAAACCCAAGTCCTCCCATATGGTAGATGGATGCCCAATCGCTTGAGCCACATCAGCTTCCTTGACAGTTAAATTTTATTAAGAGTTCTATGCTGCTTTTGGCCAGGATATTAATACACAGTAGTGGTCTGGAAATAAGCACAAGACCATGACTTGCTTCTAATTGTTCTTCTCAAGATGAGTGCATAAATTGAGATTTTGAGTTTCTGACTTTTAAAGCAAGTTGTCACCATCACAGTGTAGGGTCATTAGATTTGCATTTTGTGGATCATTTATATATATTAATGTTCTGAAAACTAGATTTTAAGTTTTGAAATTAATCACTTTGCAAAAGTATAATAGATAAATTAAGAGGTCTTCACTACAACAATATCGAGAGGCACTAGCAATGGTGAAGAAAAATCTTGGTAGAAAAGATGTCTATGTCATAATATGACAAAGTAAAAATTTCATTTTTCTATAATACATTTTGTAAATATTTTGCCCACACTCCTTACCAACTTAGAGATAATATTCTTCAATTGTATATGTTTGTAATAAAATAATTGGATATATTTTCCATCTTCATCACCTGAATGTTATTTTCCATCTTATGAATTCAGTTTCTTTTTTATTACATTGCTGTCTAAAATTTTTAATATTGTCACTTAGCTCACACAGAAATTTATCTCCCTCAAAATAATAATCTAAAATATTCACATGCTAAGCACAACACCTTTATTATTTACTTCTAGTTCCCCTAACAAACTATCTTTTTATTATCCACTCTTTAAATCACTGTGGGCTTTTCCCTCCCTTTGGTTGCTTAAATATAGCAGTTCTTACCAATATTATACAACCGATCCAAAATTTGGAATCAAAACTATAATTTGTTTGATATGCTTGTTATAGAGAGAAATTTCCACGTCAGTATAATATATAAATATCACCATTAATACACACAATTTACTAATGAATATACAGTCTCTAAAATATTAAGTAAACATTTACTTTTCAAAGATATTCAGCCTAAGGCTAAATAATTGAGGACTCCAAATTCTTTCCAAAATTCCACCTTACACCTCTTTGATTACACTATAATCATTAAAAAAGTGTTAATCCATTGTTCCTAGAATGCCATTCATTACCCTTGAGGATTTAAACTTTAATGCTTTGTTCTCCTTTATCAGCAGATTATTATAAGTGCCCTAACAACATTCCCAATTGATCCATTCTATTTAATATATTTCCCGCTGCTATTTTCTGAGTCATTTTCCTTTGAATTCATTTCTTATAACCCACAGGAAACTTTCCAAAAATCCTAGCATCTCTCATTTCTTGATTTTCCTAAATTTTATTCAAACTTAGCACATAGTCATTTCTCAGAGTAGTTTACATTTTAAATTTTTCTCTTAAATACCTGATTGCCACAAATATATATATATATCATAATCCTTTTGAACATCTTTCTTGAAAATTGCAAATATTTAATAAATTTATACTAGCATTTTGAATATTTATAGTACAAATTTATCCTTATATGTTTTAACCAAGCATTTCCACAATTTTTGTATTTACCGTGTGAGTGTTAGCTCAAATTTCTAAGGTTACTCTGTCCAAATATCATCTTTTCCCTCACTTCTCTCCACATCAATTGGTGCCAGTTTTCCCTTCTCACAGTTTACATAAATTGTAACATTCTATGCAACTTTTTTACATACAGAAAACTCATATATGTGTATACACAATTGTTTCTATTTGTCCTGTTGATACATTTAACTACTTTTCCTTTTTCCTGTTATTTCATCATGCTCATTGTAAAAATAATAATTTGTACATCATATTTATAATATTTACACTACAGATCATACATACCTCTTCTTAAAAAGCTATTACCAATTAAAATCCTGTGATTATTCTAAATGGTTATGTCCAGAAACCTTTACAACTCTGCCATCATCAACATCTTCTTACATTAATCACAGTCTTTCCCAGGATGACATTTTTCACCAACTCTTGTAGAGGATCATAAGAAATGCACATGTTCTCCAGGGATGTAAACAGCCCCACATTGTTTCTATGTTTCATTACATGCTGAAAAGCTGAAATTAAGTTATTTTGAAAAATCTATGCACTAGCTATTTTTTGCACAATTCCTAATTCTTGTATTATATGAACCTAATCTCTCACCTCAATGAACTCATATTTCTGAAAATACTCCTAGAATTTTGACTTTTCATCACAGTGATGCTGTTCTAATTCACTCTTTTATCATCTCCTTCCAGTATGTTTTATCAGGTCTTTATAAACAGTTCAAAGCAACTTATCTTCTCAAACATCCTTGAAAATCACAAATTTATTCTATCTCTTTAATAATTTGCTTGAAAATCAGCATATTATATTGAGCTACAGGAGTTCAGTATTTGATTTCCATGCACCCACTTTTGTGTAAACTCAGGGAGAATGGGTTTCATATTTTTTATACTTTTGGACATTGACTATGAAGTGAATTTTTACATGTATTTAGCTGATAAATAAATAAGTGCATTTAATCATAATTGATTTATAAATAACATTCTCAGTGTACTAATTCTTTACACATCACTACTTCCCGAAAGGGTTCCATATAATATAACTCTAGCCAACCTGTGACAGGTACAAGGTAAATTCTTAATCTTTCAATAATTTTTTAGTGATTGTACACAACTAGACAAAATCTATTCCAGGAACTCAGATTTTCACATAAGAAGGAACATTTTGCTATTTTTAGGTACTGAATATCAGTGAGTTAAAAAGAGGTAATGCAAAATAAATCAAGTATGAAAACTTGATAAAAACAATTCATGCAAATAATAAGTGTAGAAAAATTTGCAAGAATTTTCACTTATCTAAAATTATTAGATGCAAAGGTAAAATAGATATTTATAACTTGCAAATTAGAATAGAAATATAGAGAGTTTATCTTTTCACACTAAACTACTTAGTATTAATTTTTTCTCTCCAACCAAAATATGTGAATGGTGAATGAGCTAGATTGACATGATTTAAACTAATCAATTGACTTATTTATGCATTCAAATTGCAATTTTAAAAATATGCTTTTTTCATGTGACTATTTTTCATGTACTTGTATCATATGGACAAGCGAGGTTTCAAAACATGAAGCCACGATCATAAATAAATAACAAAGAACTATGTAAACAATTATCTAATACATACTTAGGACAACAAATAATTTCAATTAATGAAAAAATATTTGAGTGATTTATATAGGTAGGTGTTTTAGGAAAAATAATATTTTTTCTGATTTTTTGAAAAAGAAAAATCACCATTAAAATTTTAGCTAAGTCTGAATTACCACTACCTTTTTTGTAAGATATGCCAAATCCTTTGTGGGAAAATTCCAAGTGAATGAATTTAATTAATTTATACATAAAACTCACACCATGTAAAAATGAAAGGAAGAAAGATAGTAAAAGGAAAAGTTAGACTATATCCAAATATAAGAAATATTAAGAGCCATTATTAAAGTCCTTTTCTTATTGTGTGAGTAATATTTGAGTGTATGTTATTACAGTTTTTATGTTGTACTGCTGACATTTTTTTAAGAAAGTGTACAATACTTCTCTTTAAAGATCAACAAGAACTATATGAGTTCAGGAATTACAGATTATAATTATTTTCTAAATTATACATTTCTATGTTCTAAATAGTAACTAATTAGTGTTATTTACTAAAATTTGAAAAATATTGAAAGAAATTTATTATGTCCTAAAATTCTAACTCTGTTTCCCTAAGTTATATCTTAATATTTTCATATATTTACACACTGTACACACACACACACACACAAACACAGATACATGCATTTCCTCACCCATACACATATTCTTTTAGTATAAAAATGTTAAAATAAGTTTAAAAGGCCAAAATTGGTGGTCTGGAAAAAAATGGGTTTGTTTGACTGTTATATTTCAGTGAATTTTCTCAGTTCTAATATCACAAGTACTAGTTACTCAAGATCCAGATACACTGCCTGCAATGAACAGGATTCACCTCAAATATGTCACATCACTTTCTAAATTGTGCTGGACACAGTCTTTTATTTGTAAGTATAATAAATCTATACACCTTTGTATTAGTCAGGGTTCTCTTGGGAAACAGAATCAACAGGAGATATCTGTAAATAATATGAGATTTTATAAGAATCACTCACACAATCATGGGGATGCACAAGTCCAGGTTCCGCAGGCAGGCTGCAAACCAGGGACTCTGATGAAAGTCTGATGAAAGGTCCTTGATTAGCTTCTGGGAGAAGTTGGCTGTCCAACGACAAGTTGGGAAATTCTCTATGAATGTTGAAATCACTTCCCCTTTTAGGGCATTCAACTGATTGGATAAAAGCATCAACAATTGCTGATGCAATCTCCCTGATTGATGCAGATGTAATCAGCCATCCATGCAGTAAATTCACTGGTGATCGAAGTCCATAAATGCTCTTGTATTATAATTAGCCCAGTGCTTGCTGGACCAAACACCTGGACACAATTACCTGGCCAAGTTAACATATTATCCTAATCATCACAAACCTATAAATCATAAATTATCACAGGTGTATAAATAAATCAATGCAAATATTTTATAGCTGTAGAGAAATGATTACAGCATGATAACCAATTATTTATTAAAGGTGACAATTTAATACTGGTGAGTAGTAGTCATATTTAATGGCCCTAGATTTTTTTGTTGATTGTACCTTTAATAGCTGTCACTAATTGTTCACTACGGAATAATTCTATGGATGCCAATCTATTTCCTTACAATGTAACTAATACTACTTTATATCCAAACTAGTCATAATGGACAAGTTACCAGGTTTAAGAATATTTATCATCCAAAGTTTTATTTGAATTAGGATATTTGGGCTCTTGTGTATAATTAGCAAGTCTTTATAAACTAGAGCCTATGTCTACTCTTCATTAATATCCCATAAAAGAAGAATGCACCAAGATATCTTAAACTGAAGTCAGGAAATACAGGCACTATGAATTCCTAAATTTTGATTCCAAAATCAAAAATCAGCTTAAAAATTTTAAGTTGAATTTCTGGCGGTGAGCAAATATAGTAGAGACAGAATTAAACAATCCAATTTAGAGAATATATAAAATTTGTATTATCTTTTTAAATTGATTTGTATCTTTAATCTATTTGATTAAATTGAACATCACCAATAAATACTATATGAGTTTAATAATTAAAATAAAATTTTCATGCTGTATTGTCAAAACACTTATATAGGATTTTTCCATATTTGACCACATTGATACAATTATTTTGCCAAGATTCATCAGGATACCTCTCTCCTATATATAATTTAAAATCCTAAAATTAGGAAACAGAAAACTGGCTTAATTTATTATTCATCAAATCTTGAGTTCCATTCCTGGTATAAGTATGAGGCCATCTGACTCAAAATACATACATACACACACACACACACACACATATACACATATATATGTATGTGTTTCAACTCTAACAGAAATTTTTAAAAAGGCAGACACTAAGCAATGTCCTGAAGAACCAGCTGGTGAAAAAATGTCTTTAAGTCCTAACACTATGATTGATAAAAAGAGAAATCAACCCGATAGAACTTTTTCTGAAATACTACATAAGAAAATTTATACAATAGTAAAATGGATTTTATTAATTAGTTATGTATATTCCAAACTCATTACATGTTGATTTTACTTTAACAGTCATTCTTAGTCTCTGTCTAACTATGTACACATAGTTCAGTGCATTTTCCAAGTATATTGCAAAAATTGTTCAAAATATGAATTTTGAAGCAATGGAGAAAACAAAAAAACAATGGTCAGGATTGCTTTATTTTTATACATTGAACATGAAATTTTATCTTATACCTTCATGTTGCAGTTGTGGCATTTCAATGATAACAATAACTTTATCATAATTAACAAAATTTCTTTGAGCTTGGAATTTTCTTTAAAAAAGATGACTATGCATTTATTATGACTATGATAATGTGCAAGTGTGTGGTTTGGCAGTGGAAGGGGTGATGGTAGTGCAGGGATGTGAGTGGGGTTGACAGTGCTGGGGTGTGAGGGTGAGCAGGGCTGGCTGGCTGAGTTGGACTGTCTATGGAAGTGTGGGCTGGAACTGGAGCCAGGAAGAAATAGGTGAATCTGGGGAGGGTGAGGTCTGTGGTTGAAAATACAATTCTAGGAATGATCTTTTGTCAAATATGTCAGGGAAGGATCAGTGATTCATATTGTCAGTGGTAGCGGGATGTCTGGGAAAGGGTACACCTGGGGCATGCTTCCATGAAATATGACTGTGTTCCTCTTGTCATAGGGTGTTACCTCCATGGGTGAGATGAACAATATCCCACACAATAAACAACAAAATATTTAAACTCACATCCTGGGGAGTCCTGCTACATTCTCAAATAGAGGTGCAAGAATCTCTCAAGTACATAGGCTGTGCGTAATGAAAGAAAACAAACCAAAATGCCAAGCCTTGCTATTAATGTTTGTAATTATGAACCTTATTCTTATAAAAGCGAAACTTAGCCTAATAACAACTAATGCTTAAGAGTTGCCTCATGAAACCCTGCCTGTTACTCAAATGTGGCCTTTTTCTAAGGCAAACTCGGCAGATAAATGCAATACCTTCCAGCATGGGACATGATTTCAGGGGATAAGCATCCCTGGCACCAAGGGATTAATATCAACCACCAATCAGTGATGCATTTGGAAAAAGACATTGACCAAAAGGGAGAAACATCAAAAACAAAAAAGAGGTTTTGTTTTTTGTTTGTTTTGTTTAGTTTTCCTAAGAGATTTCAAAATGAGTTGGGAGGTCATTCCAGAAGTTATACTTATACATGTCTCTGGCAGATCGCACTAACTGCCACTGTGAACAAAACCTCAAATAGGGGTGCTCCTGAGGGCTCTAGAGCCATCCAGACACTATATGGAAGGTGCACAACCCCATGAAATCAGCATCCTGTTGGTGAGTCTTACTTTGGAATATATGATAATATAGTTCCCCACTGTAACAGAGTTAGACTCATTTATAATTCTCCTGCATATGATTCTTCTACCCCTTTTATTTGTACCTATAATTAGCACTATACCCATTTAATATATGTCTGAGACTTAAATTTTCTGGCTGTTCATATGCCAGTTGAGCCCTGAATCTCAGAAGGGTTGTGGCCAACAACCTACTCTCCAGTTCATCGGACTTACCCAAGACAACTAAAAAATCGATGATGTTGGACAACCTCCATCCCAAAAGACAGAGATTAACTATAACTGCAAGCAAAACAGTTCCTTCTGTCTGCCTCATGAAATCTAAGCCCCCTCTCAATCTGAAGCAAAGTAGGCATCACCAACCCCAAATCCTCATGTTTGAGGAATGAACAAATATAAGGGGGTAATTTAACCTTGGACAGAGTAAACTTATTAATATTATAGTAAAGGAAGAACATTTAACCTTGATAGAAAGATAGTGGTCACCAGAAGTTCTGCGGGGAGTGAGAAGGAATAATAGGTGGAATAATGGGCATTTTTAGGGAATTGGAATTCAGTAAAAATCACAGTGTAAGCTATAGACCTTTATTAGTAGCAATGCTTCAACATTTATTCACCAATTGTAACAAACATACAACCACACTATTGTAAGATGTCATTAATAGGGCTATTTTCTATAGCTTGAGGCATAGGCAACAACAGATTATTATTTTTTATTTGTGCTATGGGGCAGCATATTAACTTGTAATCATAATACTTGCATTGGTTTTGCTGTTAACATTTTAATTGGAACTGAGGCTGTGACCCACAGTGTTGAATTTAAACTTAGTTTATCATTGGCCTTTTCATAGGCAGGGGAATGCAGGGCTGGTTTGACTTGTTTAGAGAGATACTAAAGAAAGCTTTGGAAAGTTTTAAAATGAAGTGATAGTGACTTAACTGGATATTAACTTTTTGCAACAAACTAGCAATATTTGGGACTGCTGCATACTGCAGTGGTGTTATTTTAATTTACCACAATTTACTGTTATGCATTACCTCTGGCAGTGCCTAATGGCTGCTCTATTTCTGAAGCTATAGAGCTGCTTCTTTAGTAGAGCTGGTGTAAATCAGATGAACGTGAGTTAAAGCATCCACCTTTTGAATTTTAGGTGGAGAGGTTGTTTTTGTGACATATAAACATTGACAAATTTTAGGAATTTTATATACTTTTAAAGTATTCAAATGAAGCTTTTATTTCTACAAATTTAATTAACAGAGCATTAAAGAATCTCCTTTTAATTTTATAACAGTTTTAAACACCTTCAACTCAAACTATTACATATTAAATTAACTTAACTATTTTATTACTTCACTTTTTTCATGGTGAGAGAGCAAATCTTTTGCACTAATTTGGAATAAAAAGCTACTTTTCAGAATTTGATTTTGAGAAAGCATTTTTAAACATTGTGTTCTTCTAAAAGTGAACGTACAAGAAACTATTTTGATAAAACAAACTTTCTTTTTTGTATACTGATTATTCAGGAGAAAAACTCTTTATAAAATTCTCCTAAAACAGACCAATGATTTAAGAAACTTTGAGAAAGAACAAAATTTTAACACTGCATCAGTATACTATTTAATACTAAAGCTTTTAAAGCTTTATAGTTAAACCCATCAGAACTTACTTAACTTTGACCACAACAGTTCCTTTTCCATGCATCTTCTCCACTTTCTGTATTCATTCAGGTTTTGTCCCACATTTTGCTCTTTCTTAATAACCAGTCATCTTATCTTAGGACAAAATTACTTTCTTTTTCCTTAATAATAAAAACACATTATATATACCTTCTATACATAAATTACCAAAATGATTTTGGAAACTATTTCCAAGCAAACCTTTTACAACATACAATCACAATTAACTCTAAACAAATTTGTCAAAATGATTCAATTTAGTTATAACTATTTTTATTATTTTAAATTACTATCCATATTTATTTATTAATATAAGTGCTTATTTAATTTTTTGCCATTTGAATAGAGCTCTTTTAATAATTTTCATTTATCAATTTAATATTACCATCTGGAGGTATCAAAATATACACTGACACTGAATAAACCGACAAACACAAAATGAGTTACAGTATATCAATAGAAATATACATCTTTGATTTTATTGCTTTTGAGAATTTTTTTTGAAAACTGTGTTTCCAAGTTTTCCTACTTTTCCAGCAGTTTAATTCAATCAGCCTACACCAGCCCACAGCCACATTATCATATAGGCTGTGGGGGGTTGGCAGAGCAGCTGCAGGAATACTTTCTTTATCTTAGTTAATTCTTTGACAAAATATTTTCTTACAAACATAATTTCATTGATAAGGGCTCAACAGGCAGCACTACTGCCTGTTGAGTGCAGCTTTCTTGATATTCCACTTCCCAAACACTAAATTGAGCTGTGACAACAGTAGTTTTTACAAGAACTTTCCAATCCCATGGGCACATTTGATAGCCATTAGCAATGGAGTCTAAAATCCCCTTAGTAAAGAACCGTGAAGGTCATTTTCATTAATACTTCTCCTTAGCTCTTTAAAGAGTGTATAGGGAAGTGATTCATGCTGTGACTGTCCATATCAGAGAGTTACATGAATGGCATGACATTTTCCTACCTCTACGGCTTCTTTTAAGCATTTTTTCATAGCAGGGCAAGGTGTCTGCATTTCAAAGAAGACTGAGGATGGAGGAGGGAAGTTTTTTCTTCCTTAGGGAATGTGGATTTTTTAAGAGGAGCTGGGGAATAAGGAAGAGGGGAAGGAGGAAGCAGGGCTTCCACTTTGTCTAAAGCTAAGGGCCTTTTGTATGGAGTCTCCTCTGGAGGAGCAGTATGCTGGGATGGGGTGTAAAGTGGGCATAAAGCTGTTTTTACTAGGCTCCAGGTTATATTTTCTCTCTGTTCATATTTTCTTTTTAGATTTTTTTCCTACTTGCTCCCATAATTCTAAGTCTAACATTCCTCTGTCAAGAAACCATGGACAGAAATTTTGGAATAATTCTAATAAGTCAAATAGTTGAGCTTCTTTTACTGTACATTTAGCTCCCTTTAGTAAATACTGAATGGTTTTACCAAAAAATTTTTGCTCTTTTGAGAGTCCTGAAACCATGATGAAATAGATAATAGCCCTGACTGAATTCTTGACATGTAGACAACTATCATGATTGGGAGTTGCTGTTCCCTTACCTTGGGATGAGTTTTCTGGAAAAATTTCATCCTTTTGATGTGCAGATTGTGCCGCTGGTCAAAATCAAATCAGGGTCCCCACTTGCAGGGATCTGTCCTGCAAAGTCTTGTGGTGGTCTGTCCATCAGAGCCCACAATGGCACACTGAAATCACTCTGAACATGGAGATTGTAAGATGTCAGGGGGAGAATAGCTAAAGAAGCTACCCTCTCAAACTAATCCTCAGCATACCTTTTATTCAGAATTTTTTCACAGTCAAGTTCAGGGTGAACATGCAGGAGAGCAGGCAGGTATAACACATATGAAGGGTTTTAAAAAAACATGATAAGAAGTCCAGGCTGATAATGGAGAAACAAGATTACAGAAACATTTAGTGATATATGTAGGAGATAAAGTGGGAGATAAGGGAGATAAGATTAGCAGGAACATTCCTGTTTATGGCAGGAACTGATAGTGGTGATTTCTCTGGGTAGGCAGAGAAACAGGCCTCCAGACTATTTCTTAGATGTAAAGATCAGTGGGCTCCCACAGAAGAGAATTGTGGTTAAGAGCACAAACTCAAGAATGTCCTCCTATGTGCTAGAACAAATGTGCACCCCTACTGCAAGATGACAAGAATGTGGAGAAACATGAAAAAAATACAATTAATGCAACCTACAGACTACAGTTAGCAACAATACGGTAATATTAGTACATCAAAACCAAAGATGTATTGTGTCAATAATGGGGGCATGAAAAAAATATACCAAATGTATGCTATAGACCATAGTTAGTAATAGTAGTCTGAGGATATTATCTCATAATTTGTAACAAATATTCAACAGCAATGTTGTACATTGGTGGAGGGATGTTGTCTGGGAATACCACACATGTACATAATCATTTTGTAAGTTTACAACTTCTCTGATAAAAATACATTTTTAAAATATCAATTGACAATATATCTGCAGATCTACTTCTGGATTTTTAATTCTATTCCATTAGACTATGTCAATCTTTTTCCAGTATCATGCTGTTATGATTTTTTTGTAGTTCATTGATATTAGGAAGTGGGAGTCTTCCAAATTTGTTGTTCTTTTTCACAATTGGTTTGGATTTTCTCTTTCCCTATGCAGTCCATATTAATATGGTGATCTGCTTTACCATTACTTCCAAACAGTCACAATTTTATAAATTTGTAATTACTTTATAAACATTTTGGATGTTATTGACATCTTAAAAATATTGTTTCCAATCCATGACATGGGATCCTTGATAAATTATTTAAGACTTTAATTTATCTTACAAAAATTTTGAAGTTATCTTTACACGTCTTTTATATCCTTGGCTAAAATCAATTCTTGATATTTTTAGAAATTTTTAAAAATATACTTTTTAGAAAGTATATTTTTCATACATGAACATGCATTAACATAAGTGTATAGTAAAAGATGTGAACTCATAAAACAAACATGCATAACATCATACAAGTGTCCCATATATCAACCCACCATCAACACTTTGAAGGGTGGTAGGAATGTCAAGAAGCATGGGGAACGGGTCGGATTTGGCTCAACTGGTTGGGCGTCCATCTCCCACATGGAGGGACCTGGGTTCGATCCCCGGGACCTCCTGGTAACAAAAAAAAAAAAAAAAAAAAAAAAAAGAAGCATGGGGAAAATGCAAATGGTGACCTATGGACTGTGTTTAACAGAAATACTGTAATATTCATGCATCTATGCCAAAGATGTACTGTTTATAATGGGGGAATATGGAAAATGTGTGCCAAATGTAGGCTATGGACCATGATTGATGGTATAGTCTGATGATATTATCTCATAATCTATAACAAATGTTCCACCACAGTGTGGTGTGTTGATGAAGGGATGTTGTATGGTAATTTTACACATGTGCATGATTGTTTTGTATGTTCACAACTTTTAAAAATAATAGGGTGGGTTTCTGGAAAATACAAATGTAATATATGGACTATAGTTAGTAGTAAGATTTTGATGGTGTTTTATCATAATTTGTAACAAATGCCTCACAAAAATATGTGATATATTATCTTTTATAATGCTATTGTAAATTATATTGATTTTTCAATATACCCTTCAAATTGCTCATTGTTAGTGTATGGAAATGCAGTTCCCACATGCTGTCTGGGACTCCAGAGGGTGGGAGTAGAAACAATAATGTTTTAGGTTGAGTTCACTGCCATGTCCTGGATACAATAACCATGAAGAATATTGTTAATCATGAAACATAATTCCCTCTAAACTGTGATTCTGCACTCTTAAAAAATCAAATGACAAAAGGAAATGCCTAATTAACAGCTCTGATTATGATGGCCTGTCTTCTCAGAGCTGTGGTTGCTGCAATCAGAATTCCTTTATCAGCCCTGGATTGAGCTAGGGCTTGTTAGGGAAAATGACCGCTTACCTGGTCCTACAATCCTTGTTTGGGACAGGTCCCAATGATGTCACAAGAAGGAGGTCAAGGCAACATCTGGGGGAGAAATGAAGTTGGTTTTTGAGTTTTAATTTTGAATCCCTACTTTGCTGAAATAGTTTATAAGCTCTAGTAGTTTTCTTGTGCATTCCTTTAGATTTTCTATATATTAAAGCATGCAATATATGAATAGATCTGTTTTTATTTTTTTAATTATTCAGGTATAGCATTTTTATTAACAACAAATAAATATTACTCTCTCCAGTTGATAAACATTTCATTTTGCCTTTTGTATACAATTTCTTTATTTTTAATTTTTAAGAATTTTCTTCCTTTCCTATTTGTACATGTATTTGCCTGCTAGAAGTTCTACTAAAATATTGAATAGCACTTGTGACAGTGGACATTCTTGTCTTGTTTCTCATCTTAAAGGGAAAACTTTATGGCTTTTACCAGTAAGTATTATGCTAGTTGGGGTATTCAGAAATGGAATTTGTTATGTTCAGAAGTACTATTTTATTTATAGTGCAAATGGATTATTCTACAGAATAGACCATTTTTGATGGCACAAAGCAAGTCTCATTAAATTTTCTTATATTGAAATTACATA
Source organism: Tolypeutes matacus (assembly GCA_026826555.1). Lineage (NCBI taxonomy): Eukaryota > Metazoa > Chordata > Mammalia > Cingulata > Chlamyphoridae > Tolypeutes > Tolypeutes matacus. The sequence continues at coordinate 397,109 of JAKSZT010001663.1, forward strand.
AAGTTACATCTTCAACCACAATGGAGTGAAGATAGAAATCAACAACAGAATGAAAACTGGAAATTTCCAAATATTTGGAAATTGAACAGCACATCTTCAACTACCAAAGGTTTAAAGAAGAAATGACAGGAGAAATTAGAGAATACCTGGGTAAGAATGAAAATGAAAATAAAACATATCAACAATTATGATATGCAGTAAAGACAGTGACAAAGGAAAATGTATAGATATGAATGCCTATAGATCTAAAGAAGTAATATCAACAATTAGTTACCTAATTCACATCTTGGAAAATTAAGAAAAGAAGAGCAAACTAATCCATTATGTAACAGAATTAAAATTTGGTGGAGATAAACATAGAGAGTAGAAAGATAACTGAGGGAATCAACAATACAAAAAGGTTGATTCTCTGAAAAAAATCAGAAAAATAGACAAATCCTTAGCAAGTCTGACATAATAAAATAAGAGAAAATGTGTAAATATCTAAAATCATAAATTAAAATACTGAGCTTATAGAAATAAAAAAGGTTGTAAGGTAATATGAGAAATAATCCCAAAAGTCTGTAATCTAAATAATTGGAAAAATTAATAAAAATATACAAACCACCTAATTGACTCAAGTAGAAATAAAAATTCTCAAATCCCTATAACAAGTACAGATATTGAAATAATAATCAAAATCTTTTCTACTAGGAAATGACAGGACCATATTAATTCATTGGTAAATTAATGTAAATGCTTTTTAAACCCTTCCAAAAATATCATAGGGTGGGAAGACATCCTAATTCATTCTATAAGGCCAGCATTGCCCTGACATTAATCAAAGGAAAAGTAAATTATAGACCAGTTTCCCTTATGAAAATACCTGAAAGATCTTGAATAAAGTTCTAACAAAAAGCTTCCAACAACATGTTAAAAAGATTATTCTCCAAAATTATATCAGAATGGAAGCATGTTTCAATGAACAAAAATCAATCAACCTAATGCATTTTGTCTTGATTTGCCAAAGATGCTGATTCAAAATTACCAGAAATGTGTGGGCTTTTATGATGGGAATATATTTGGGGTGAAAGCAGACTGTCCAAAGCCATGAAATATCCAAATAAAGGCACCTTCAGAGACACTTTCTCAAGAAATGCCAGCTGTTGGTAGAACCTGGAGACTTGCCACATGGGAAGCCAAGATGGCAGCCAAACTCTGCCTCCCTCTTCAGGTTTACCTTCTCCTTGAACTCAGTTGGGAACACTCAGGAATATGGCTTGCCTCTTCCTGGGGCTGTCTCTTTCAGCTTCTCTGCTGATTCAAGCCTTCTGCCCCTCTCTGAGCTGTAGCTGATCTTAAAGTCCTCTTTTACATGGAAGGGTCAAAATGGCAGCTGTCTTCTCTGTGCTTCTACTTCCAGTTATCACTTTATATAAGACCCCAGCAAGAAGTCAGAGAATGACCCTGGGTCACATCTCACTATTTTATTCCAATTAAAGTCCTTAAAGTAAATCAAGTAATCTAACCTAAAGCTATCTTAATGCAATGTAATCAAACATTTTCATACCTACAGGAGTGGATCAGTTCTAAGAACATGTTGC
>JAKSZT010001663.1:399091-434702 GCA_026826555.1 Tolypeutes matacus
AAGAACATGTTGCTTTCTAAGACTTCCAAAATAATTTTAAACTCTCACAGACTGCATAACTAGAACAAAAGAAAAATAAAATATATTTCTATCATATTAGATGCAGAAAGAATTTTACAGACTGCATCACACTTTCCTAATGTAAGCATAAAGAAAACTAGAAATGGAAGGGAATTTTACTTTATTTTTAATATAAAGTTCCCATCATTATATTTAATTATGAAAAATAAATTAAAAGTTTAAATATTTTTAAATTTAATATAAATTAAACCATGTTTATATATCTTTTCTCTCTTTTGTTTCCTTTGCTTGACATTTTGCTTGTGATATTCATCCAATTTTTAAAATTTAATTATACTTTATTTTCATGTTTACATGTTCAACATTCTATTGTTAATGGATATTTGGATGCCTTTCATCCCTGACAGCTGTGAACAATAGCAACACCATTTGTATATATGTGTCCAAAATAATTGAAATGCATTTTTAGGGCTTTCCTATGAATATAACTGTTGGATCAAAGAACATGTGAATCTAAAAATTTGCTAGGTAAATCCAAACTCTTTTCCAAATAAGGTGTATTAATTAAACACACCTCATTTGTAAGAGTATCTTTTAATTCACAACCTTAAGTAATATGTTCTTTCTGATTTTTAAAAGTCTGCTGGTTTGATTCGTATGGAGTTTGTAGCAGTTTGGCAGTTTGATATAGTTATGAATTCCAAAAATAGATATTGAATTATGCTTGTAAACTGGTCTGTTCATCTGGGTATGATTAAGTTATGATCAAGTCTTTGATTGGGCCACCTCAGTAAGACATTGAGCCCTGCCTTTTGGTGATCGTGGTCTCAAAGATAAAAGACATGGCAAAAGGCAGAGTTGGAGTTTTTTTGATGTTGGAGTTCTGATGCAGAATTTTAATGCTGGAGCCCAGGGAAGTAAACACACAGAGGAGCTTGGTTGTGAGGAAGGAGAGAAGGCCACAGGAAAAAAATGAGCTATTCACCTGACAGTTCACAGTTGGGATATGGAGAGAGACAAAGCCTAGATAGCCTCATAGTCTACAGCTGACATTGTGGAGGAAACAGAGGAGCTGAGCCTGGAGAGAACTGGAGCCCCAGGAAGTGAGGAACCCAAGAAGCCAAAACCCTGGCAAGCATCAGCAGCTGTCTTGCTCCAACACATAGCAACAGGCTTTGTGAAGGAAGAAACTTATGTTTTATGGCCTGGTAACTGTAAGCTTCTACCCCCAAATAAATAACATTTTGTAAGTGCCAAGAGATTTCTGGTAATTTGGATCAGCCCCCTTTGGCTGACTAATACAAAAATTGGTACCAGGAGTGGGATAGTTATTTTGCAATTACCAAAATGCTGGGATGGTTTTATAAATGGGTAAGTGGTATTTGTGGGGGAATTGTCAGATGCTTGATGGAAAAGGTCTATATTGTTTTGCAGAGACTGTTGGTAGAAATAATATAAAATTATTTTTGATAAGGACTTAGAAGGAAATAATTGTGAGATGGATGCTTAAAGAGACTTTTTATGGTGCCTCAGAAGTAAATGATGAAACTATCATTGGAAACTGGAGGAAAGGCAATTCATGTTTTAAAATTGCAGAGAACTTAGCAAGATTAACTCCTGGTGTTTTATGGAAGACAGAATTTGAAAATGGTGAACCTGAGCATTCAGCTGAAAAACCTTCCAAAGTAAACTCAGAGAATGCAGCTTGGCTTCTCTTTTCAGCTTATTGCAAAATGCTAGACAAAAGAAATACACTGAGAACTGGACTTTTGGGCACAAAGAAAACAGAAACTGATTCCAGAACTTCCAAGTCTCTGGAAATCAAGCTCCCAGGTGCTGGTGCCCTATTTGAGGACTTAACTAAACTTGGAACTTGTAAATCAGGATTGAAGATGCAGTTATCTCAGAAAGACTTGTGAATAGTCTTACTGTCTAATGGCTTGGACCCCTGCTTCTTGCATGCCAAACAAACAAAGTTTTTGAGAGAGCTGTATGGACAAACCATTACTCACTTGGACTAAAATGGCATGGAAAGTAAACATTGAAGGAGAAACAGCTTTAAGAAAAAAAACATGGAAGCTCAGACCTGGAATTAAGATGTCATCTTGAGCCAAGAGTGGAGCCCCACCCATATGTACAGAGAGGGTGAGTTTGTCACAATAGTTGAAGATGTTCCCACCCAATGTTATTGGAGAGTTTTGCTGCCCCAGGGTGCAGAGAGTGTGGAGCACATTCCTCAAAGATTATAGCGGTTATGGTCAGTACCCCATAGGTCTGAGAGGGGTGCGCCTGTCCTCTATGGATTTAGGGAAGGCCAGGTTGTCAACTTGTTGCTCTGAGAGGGTTGACCCTGTATGCCAAAGGTTAGGGAAGGCCAGGTGGTTAACTCATTGCTCTGAGAGGATTGAGCCTGTATGCCAAAGTTTAGAGGAATGTTCTCTTCACCTCAGTATGCTAGGGGGGCTAAGACACTAACCCAAAGATTGGGTAAGATGTGGCAATTACCCCGACACTCTTGGAAGGTGAGGTCTGGAGCTTGGTCAACACTCAGATGCTTGGTGAGGGTGGAACCAAGAAAATGGCCATTGGGCAAGCCTGTGGAAAGGGTGAGTCCCCATATGGACCCAAGAAGAAGAAACCATCATCTTAAGAATGACTCTCAGACTTTGAAATTGAATGGAGGATGCCCTGAAGGTTTACTGAACTGTAGAGGACCCATGACTCATGTTTAACCTCCCAATTTCTCCTTATGATAATGAAAATTTTTATCCTTTGTCTTTCCATTTCTTTATTGGAATCTGTTAAATGATTTTGTAAGTTTCAGAGGTCTACAGCAGACATAATTTTGCCCAAAGAAAAACTATATTTCTTTAAACTGAATATGATATGATTTTGCATTTGCATTGTTGCTGATTTAAGTTTTGTTGAATATTGTAATGTATTTTTGGAATTCAGAGGGTGGAGTGTAGCAGTTTGGCACTTTGATATAGTTATGAATTCCAAAAATAGATATTAGATTATGCTTGTAAACTTGTCTGATAATCTGGGCATGATTAAGTTACTATCAGGGCTTTGATTGGGCCACATCAGTAGGGCATTGAGCTCCACCCCTTGGTGGGTGGGATCTCAAAGATAAAATACATGGCAAAGGACAGAGTTGTACTTTTTTTGATGTTGTAGTTCTGATGTGGAGTTTTACTGCTGGAGACTGGGGAAGTAAAAACACCGAGGGCACTGGTTGTGAGGAAGGAGAGAAAGCTGCAGGAAAAGAGATCAGCCTTTCACCTGACAGTTCACAGCTGGCCTTGTGGAGAGAGGCAAAGCCTAGAGAGCCTCATAGTCTATAGCTGGCCTTGTGGAGGAAACAGAGGGGCTGAGTCTGGAGAGAAATGGAGCCCTGAGAAGAGAGGAACCCAAGAAGCCTGAACCGTGGCAAACATCAGCAGCTGTCTTACTCCAAAACGTGGCAAAAAGTACTTTGGAGAAGAAAGAAACTTATGCTTCATGGCCTGGTAATTGTATACTTCTACCCCAAAGAAATACCCTGTTGTATGTGCCAGACGATTTCTGATAATTTCCATTAACACCCCTTTGGCTGACTAATACAGAGTTCTTTATAATTGTGGGTTTACTTTGTCTATCCTAGAATAACAATGAGGATTTGCAAATATTCAAGTTTTTCAATCATTTTATTTCCTCATTTCAATAACTGCATTAAATTATCTTGTTTCTTTTGCTTTTAATTTGAATAAGTCCAGCGATTTCTCAATGAAATTTGAAGTCCATTATACAATCTGGGTATAGATCCTTTTAGAGTTGCATATGTGATAAAAATATTGTCCTCTCTCTGGAATGGATTCTCACCTTCTTAATCTTGACATTTATGAACAGTTATCAATTGAATTAATGTCATCATTTTTACCAGTCTTTTTCTTCTTGGTTAGTGTTTTTATATCTTGTCAAATAAATTCTGCAGTAAAGAAGATATACCTCTATGTTATCTTTGAAATTTTTCCTTTAAAGAATTGTTCTATAAAAAACCTGGATTTCCTTTATATATATATATGATGTGTATGATTTCAAATTTATTGATTCCTTCCATATATATTGAATTTACTCTATACTTTATTGGGAAAAAAAGCATATTCTCCAACTGTTATGAAAAGTTTGAATTGTCATACAAATAATCACATATTTATCACTCTATTTCTGGATTGTCTGTTCTTCCATATATCCTTTCTCCAAAGTTTAACATGAAAAAGCCATCTCAATTAATGAAAGTAAAATCAGACCACCTTCATATCTCAAGGGTATCTTGAGCATTTTTATCTTTGATAATATGTTTTGCAGTGAAATTAATGCATTGTCAATTTTCATTACAAATAAGCTGGTTGAATTTCATTGAAGGTATACATTAAATTGAAGGTACTTAACATTCTACTTATAGAACTGTGAAAGCACTATGTTGATTAGCTTTGAAAATTATTTAAAATACTTGCTTTCTTGAGTGATATATACTTACATTGACTCACAGTTTGTGTTAAAACAAAGAACTCAATTAGCAAACTCTGAAAACACATTCCATTTGAAGATGGTTACAAAGTGGCTTTTCTCTTGGTGACATAAAGATATCATCTATTAACAAAATTATCAAGGCCCATGCTTGTTTCTTCCATGGAGGAAAGCCAGACAATAAGAAAAGAGAATTCTGTGATCTCCCATTGGAGAATGGGTTTATATGAGAATATAAATATTGTGGTTAACATATGGAAAAGACTGGTAGCTTTATGTTGTCCACACTTAATACAGTAGAATAGCTAGAAAACAAAAAAAATACATAGTAAAATCAAATAGATTACTGAGAAGACAAATGCCATCAAAGGAAAACTCAAACACTGCCCTCAATGTCTTTTCCAGCAAAGAAGCCTGATAATAATTGGAAAAGATAGAGGAATAACTTTATGTTTAAGCACAATGATGAAAACAATGCAGAAAATCATAAGCAATTAGTAGAACTGAATATATGGGTGAACTGAACATGTGGGTGTGATACTAATATAGGCAGACAACTCCAATGATAAATTCACAGTTATGCCATGGTAAGGGGGTTTGAGGAGAATTGTGTAGGCCCAAGTTGGTAGAAACTGAGAAGTGACTTTGAGTCTGTACACTGCAGAAAAGTGGTTTAAATGCATTTGTCTACCAAAAAAAAAAAAAAAAGAAGAAGAAGAAGTTTGTCAATGTCCAATGACTACATTATATTATCTAATATGTCTAATTTTCAACAAAAAACTTCAGATATTCAAATAGGAAATATAACCCATAAACACAAACACACACACTATCATGTAAAAAGCATGTAATAGAATCTGCCCTTTAAGGTCCATTGATGTGGCACTTAAAAAGACATTAAAGCAGGCATTGTAAATAGATTCAAAGAACTAAAAGCAACCATGATAAAAGTAGTAAAGGAAGATACAAAGAAAATATATTATCAGATATTAAGATACCAAATATGAATAAATAGATTTTTTTATATTTTTAAATTTAAAAAGAAAAATTAATAAACCTAATGTTAATTAGGAAGTTGAAAATTATAATAACTGAAATGAAAAATTCCCTCAATGTATTCAAGAGTTTATGTGAGTAGTATTAATAAATAATCAGAGAACTTGAACTTTGAATGATAGTTATTAAGCAATATGAATAAGAAAAAATGAACAAAAAGGAAAAGAATACAAGAGAAATAAAGGAAATGACAAATTTTACCAAAATATGATTAACTGGATTGTCAGAAGTAGCTCAGAAAATGGAGTAGAAAAATTATTTAAATATACCATTGCTATATTTCCAAATTTCACTATAAATAGGAATACAACCCATTAGTGAACTCCATGTAGAATAAAGCAAGGAGACCCATGCTTAGATATGTCACAGTTAAACTATCCAAAATAAACCAAAGTGAAGATCATTAAACCTGGAAAGAAAAACATCCCATGATATTTATGGAACCCCAATAAGATTACAAGTGACTTTTCATCACAAAAAAATTGAAGCCAGGATGCATTTGGATTCCATTTTTGCATACTAAAACAAACAGACTAAAACAACTGTCAGCTTAAAGTTTTCTATACAACACAGCCATCTTTCAATGATAAAAGCAATTTAGAATTAAACTATGATATATAAAAGATATATAAAAATCTTGAAAGTCATCAGCCTTGTCCCTACAACAGGAAATACCTGAATAATTAAATACCCATCAAATCTATTGAATTTATTAGAATTGTGGTTTTTGGATAAATTACCACTTCAATATATATGGGCCAGTGAAATACACAGAATTATAGCTGACATTTTATTATCTGTAAAGGAAGCTGCGGAGCCATACATTTGTAGAAGACCTACATGGTAATTAAAAAACAATTAGTTTATGTGAAAATGGATAGCATGTGACTGACAGACAGATGGGAATGATATATTTGTAGTTTCCAGCACTACCATGCTTATTACAAATATAAATCTTATCATATGAAAGCCATTGTTAAATATACTCAGAGGTTTTTCTATAACCAAGATATATTAACCTAAAAAGCAAAGATAAATGAAATTAAAACTTTATTAGCAACTATTCCCACATAATGTAATATTCTTTACTCAATTTCACCACCTCTAGCCTCTTCCATTCATAAACAATTAATCTATTGTGATTCAGTATAGCAACAATAGATTACTACTGAAAGATATTCAAGACACAGTTCTATCTCAGAAGTTCTTAGAAAACTCAAAGTAACATGGGAAGCAAAAGCAAGAGATTTATCATAATTTGAAGCCTCTGGCATAAACAACTTCAGGAAACCTTACAGAAAACCAACTTCCAACAAGTTGGAAGTAACTCTTATCCAATATATCATGATTGGTTTTTTTCTCAGTTTTCCAGAGTTGCTATGACAATACTATTCAATAGGAAGACTTCATTGGCTCACATTTTCAGAATCCAGAAGTCTTAGATCAAGGGGTCAGCAAGCTTATGATTTATCTCAGAGTCTATAGTGTTCTGGTGCTGCCTTGCCACAATTCTTGTTTGTTTCTTGGCTTATGTCTCCTTTCTCATGGCAATCTCTATCTCCTTGAATTTTCTCATTTGCTTTCCAAGGAATCCCATCTTCTTTATTTAAGGATTCTCGTAATTGGTTGAAGACCTACATTGATTCATTTGACCACACCAGAATAGGATATCCAAAGATCATATTAAAAAATGAATACACATCATAGCTTACTTTATCATATTAAAATTATTGTTTCCAAATTGGTCCATGAACACTGGAGAACATATTAAGATTAAGGACATGTCTTTTGTTGGGGTGCTTCTTTCAATCCATTGCAGTCCTCTTCAGGAATCCAAATGGCATATTTTCCAGATGCAAAGTGCAAACACCTCTTCCCAATAGCCATAGCCTTAAGTCATTTCAGTAATAACTCAGAGTCCAACATCTCCTCAAAGTAATTATGGATTTCAGCTGTCCTGGGGCAAAAATCATGTCCATCAATGAGTTTGTTAAACCTATTTGATAAATTCTTTGATTTCTAAATAAATTGGTGGTTCAGTTATAAGATAGACATTCCCATTACAGGTGAAAATAGGTGGAAGGAAAACAGAAGTGATTGGACCCACATAGGTCTGAAACCCAGTAGTGCAAACTCCATAAGATTCTAAGGTCTGATTCAGAGAATGGGCTCTGAATATGATAAAACTAATCATAATCTACATACAAGTTGACTTACACAGAGCATGTGGTTATTTATTTAGTTACCCTAAGCTTTGACTGATTTTGACCAATGTACATATTAACTATGTTCAATTCTTCACCTTTTTTGCAGTATGAAATATCCTGTATATTCCTGTAAGGTATAAAGCTATATTTATCATTATCTTCACTTTTTTTCAATAAAGACAGACTTTTTAGGCTTTTGTTAAACATATAGGAAGTTATCTAACACAGTTTTCAACAAACTCTATTCCCAAAATATAATCCTTCTCATAATAATTTTCAACAATTGATCCTGAAAAATCTCTCAAGAATTTGCAGAAATCAAATTTAGGTCACAATTTATAAGGTATTAACATACAAAATATTTCACCTCATAGATGAGGAATATATGCTAAAATTACATGTAAGCTATAATGTAAACTATAGACCATAGCTAGTAGCAATACTTCAATATGGATTTCTCAATTTTAACAAATGTACCACACTTACCAAAGATGTTGCTAATGAGGGAAATTGTGGGAGGGATAGGGGGTGGGGTATATGGCAATCCCCTATATTTTTCATGTAACATTTATGTAATCTAAATCTTCTTAAAAATTACAATGTAAGTTGAGAATCACCTAAGAGACATGTGGATTCTCCTTCACAAAATGAAAGAAAATCTTTCTTCCCTGCCTCCTCCCCAAACATACAAATCCATTTCTGGAAGAGCTACAGTGGTAATACACCATGGTATGAGCATTAAGATAGACATATAGAATTGTGGAACCAAATTTTTCAGAAACAGATCTTCACATCTGTGGTCAAGTGGTATTTGACAAGTCTCTCAAGACTACCCAGCTGGGGCAGAAGTGTCTATTCAACAAATAGTGCTGGAGGAATTGGATATTCATATCCAAAAGACAGAAAGAGGACCACTATCACATACCTCATACAAAAAATAACTCAAAATGGGCAAAAGACATAAATATAAAATCTATAACCATAAAACTCCTAATAGAAAATGTAGTAATAACTGGTAGTAGTTGGTGTTTTCTTATTTTTATTTTTTTAAAGGATTTTATTTATTTATTCATTTATCCCCCCCTTGCTGCTTGTGCTCGCTGGGTCAGCTAACCACGCCGTGCGGGCGGGCTTGCCTTCACCAGGAGGCCCCGGGAACCGAACCCGGGGCCTCCCATATGGTAAACGGGAGCCCTGCTGATTGAGCCACAGCCGCTTCCCTTAAATCTTACATCCAAAGCACAGGCAATGAAAGAAAACATGGATAAATGGGACCTCCTAAAAATTAATTAGTTTTGTGCTTCAAAGGACTTTCTCAAGGAAATGAAAAGGCAGCCTACTTAATGTGAGAATATATATCAATAAGGGTTTGATTTCAATCTTATAGATGATACAACTCAACAATAAAAGGAAATGAATCCAATTTTAAAAATATGTAAAAGACTTAGATATTTTTCTAAAGACAAAATACAAATGACCAAAAAGCTCATGAAAAAAGTCCAATATCAATAGTAATTAGAGAAATGCAAATCAAATGGATAATGAAATATCAAGTTACAACTTATAGAATGACCATTATTAAAAAAAACAAACAAACAAACAGAAAACTACAAGTTCTGGAGAGGATGTGAAAGATAGAAATATTCCTTCAATCTTAGTGGGAATGTAGAATGGTGCAATCTCTGTGGAAGGTAGTGTGGTGATATATCAGGAAACAAAATATGGAAGTGTTATATGATCCAACTATTGCTCTACTAGGAATATATCCAGAAGAAGTGAAAACAAGGCACAAATAGATACTTATACACCAATGTTCATAGTGGCATTATTAATAATTTCTGTAAGATGGTGTATTAAACAGCCAAAGGGCTGCTGACGTAAAAGACCAGAAATCTGTTGGCTTTTATAAAAGGTTATTTTATAAAAGGTTATTGATTTGGTGTAGAAGCTTATGGTTACCATGCCATAAATTGTAAGTAACTTTCCTCACCAAAGTCTGTTGTCATGTGTTGGAGCAAGATGGCTGTCATCTGCAAAGGTCCAGCCTTCCTCTTCCTCGTAAGGCTCTGTGGTCTCAGCTTCTTCCAATATCAGCTGAGGCTGGTGTATATCTTGTCTCTCTCTCAGGGCTCATTTCCTTCTGAGTTCAGCTGCCCTGATCTTTCTACAAGGTCAGCTGTCATCTATCAGGCTTTCTTTCCTCCCAGGACCTCTGCTGTGTTTATGAAGCTGTCTCTATTCCTCTGTGTTCTTCTCATATGTGTTTATGTCCCAGTGCTCCAACATCAAAACTCTTCTGCTGTGTCATTTTCTCTGTGGTGGGCAGGGACACAACATCCTACTGATGTGGCTCAATCAAGTAAAAGTGAAACCTCTCAAGATAATACAATCTAATATGCCCAGAGGAACAGACAAGTTTACAAATATAATCCAATATCTCTTTCTGGAATTCCTAAATATCAAACTGTTACAGTTTGGAAAACCCCAAATGTCCATCAATCAATGAATGGATAAACAAAATGTGGTATATACATACAATATAATATTATGCTGCTATTTGAAGAAGTGAAATTGGGGCATATATGACAATATATATGAACCTCACAGACATGCTCAGTGAAATAAGCGAGAAACAAAAGGACAAATATTGTATAGTCTCACTAGTACAAGCTAAATACAAAGGAAAACAAACAAACAAACATATAACTCTAGGGATGTAAATGTCAATTGAAAGAAGCTAGAGAATAATCTCAGGAACTGAATAACACAGTGAACCCAGAGGAGGATGAGAATTGTGGTTAACAGTACAAATGCAAGAACGTTCTTCTGTGAACTAGAACAGATGTACATCATGATTGCAGGGTGGTGAGAATGTGGAGAAGCATGGGAAAAATACAATTAATGTAAATTCTGGACTATAGTTAACATCAATAAAGTAATATTCTTGCATCAATGCCAAAGATGTGCTGTGTTCATAATGGGGAGTATGGAAAATAATATGCCAAATTTACACTACTGACCATAGTTAGCAGTTATAGTCTGATGATATTATCTCATTATCCGTAACAAATGTTTCACTACAGGGTGGTCTGTTGGTGAAGGGATATTGTATGGAAATTCTAAACATGTGTGTGATTGTTTTGTAAGTTCACAACTTCTATAGAAAAAATGTACATTACTATTATAAAGTGGTAAAAATATAGTGATACATGGGAAAATGCAATTAATGTAACTTATGGAGCATACTTAGCAATACTGTAATATTCTTGTGTCAATGTCAAAAAGGTATTTATCAATACTAAGGGTCAATAATAGAGGATGTGAGATTTTTTTCTATTAGACTAAGGAAAATATTCTAAAATTTACTGAGGCAAAGACTGCACAACTCTGTTATGAAACTGAAAGCCACTGAATGTACTCTTTGGTTGGATTGTACAAGGCATTGGGATATATAACACAAAAACCATGTGGGGGATGATGGACTATAATTAACAGTACAAACATGAGAATATTCTCACATGAGCTATTACAAATGTATAATGCTAATACATGTTGTTAATAATAGGGGGTGTATGGAAAGAATATAATAAATGTAAGCTATGGACCATAGTTAGCAGTACTATTTTTGATGGTGTTGTTTCATAATTTTTAACAAATACTCCACAAAAATGTAAGGTATTGATGGAGGAGCATGTATGGGAATTCTGCACATTATGGATGTTTGTTTTGTAAACTCACATCTCTAATAAAAATACAAAAAATTGAGAACTTCAAATGAAAATAATTTATAAGAAATATGTTGAGGAATAGCAGCTTTTAAAGTAATTTATTCAAAATAAATTAAAATTTATATCTCCAGTTGTGCAATTATAAAGCAACTACAATGCAGTAGGTAAAGTCCTTAAATATGAGTGAAGCAATTTAAAATAATAAAGACTCAAAATGTGCTGCAACTGGTCCAACACAACACTACAACCTTGTACCCCTAAGATCAGCACAGCTGAACCCAATCACACCACTGCAGCACTGTCAGGCTCATCCACTGAGCAACTATAATATTCCACCACACCTTAGATTTTGCCCTTATGGGCATTGGCTCACCACCCTCTACTCCCTTTCTGTCTCCGTAAACCTGTTTTCCAGACTGTAGCTCTGTGGGTCTGCTCAATTTTTTTCATTCATATAAGTGAGGTGATGTAATATTTGTCCTTGAATGTCTAGGTTGCTTCACTCAACATAAATTCTTCAAGATTCATCCATATTATCTCCTGTGCTAATAATACTTCCCTTCTTACAGCCAAGAAATATTCCATTGTGTATATATACCACAGTTTTCTTATACATTCATCTATTGATGGACATTTGGGTTGCTTCCAACTTTTAAGAATAGTGATTAATGCCGCTATGAACACAGGTGTGCATGTATCTGTTCATGTCTCTGCTTTCAATTTTTCTGGGTATATAGCCAGCAGTGGAATTGCTGGATCATATGGCGGTTCTATATTTAGCTTCCTGAGGCACTGTCAAACTGTCCTCCACAATGGCTGCCCCATTTTCCATTCTCACCAGCAGTGGATAACTATTTCCTTTCATCCACATCCTCTCCAACAATTACAGTCCTTTGTTTTTTTAATACCCGCCAGTTTAATGGGTGTAAGGGGATATCTCATTGTAGTTTTGATTTGCATTTCTCTAATAGCTAGTGATATTTAGCATCTTTTCATGTGTTTTTTAGCCATCAGTATTTCTTCTTTGGAGAAGTGTCTGTTCAAATCACTTGCCCATTTTTTTAAATGCATTTTTTGTCTTTTTATTTTCAAGATGTAAGATTTCTTTGTACATGGATAGTAGGCCCCTGTAGGATAGATGTATCCCAAATATTTTCTCCCTATGAATCTGCTGCATTTTCACTTTCTTGATAATGTTCTTTGAAGAACAAATGTTTTAGTTTTGTGGAGTTCCCATTTATGTTTTCTTTTGTTGCTCACACTTTGTGTGAAAAGTTTAAAAAACGATTTCTTACTTCAAAATTTCACAGGTGCTTCCCTACATTATTTTCCAGGAACTTTATGGCCTTGTAACTTATATTTTGATCCTTGATCCATCTTGAATTTATTTTTTTTATATGGTGCAAGACGGTGATCCTCTCACATTCTTATGGATAAGTATACCCATTTCTCCAAGCATGTTGGAGAGGCCATTCTCACCCAGTTGGGTAGGCTTAGCATCCTTGTCAAGTATCAGTTGACCATAAATGCAAGGATCTCTATCAGAACCATCAGATCGGTTTCATTGGTCAGTATGTCTAACCTTGTGCCAATTCCATGCAGTTTTGACTATTGTAGCTTTGTAGTATGTTTTAAAGTCAGGTAGTGTGATAACTCTGATTTCATTTTTCTTTTTCAATATGTTTTGGCTATTTGGAGCCCTTTACCTTACAAAATAAATTTCATACATAGCTTTTGCAATTCACTAAGCAATGCTGTGTTGAATTTTATTGGGATTGCATTAAATCTGTAAATTAGTTTAGGTATGATAGACATCTTAATGATATTTAGTTTTCCTATCCATGAACAGGGAATATTCTTCCATTTATTTAAGTCTTCTTTGATTTCCTTTAACAGTGTTGTGTAGTATTCTATGTACAAGTCCTTTATATCTTTAGTGAAATTTATTCCTAGATATTTGATTTTTTTTTCTTGATTTCCTCCTCAGATTGCTCATTATTGGTGTAAAGAAATGCGCTACAGGTTTTTGCACATTAATCTTCTCACCTGACAATTTACTGAACTCATTTATAAGTTTTAGAAGATTTCTTGTAGATTTTTCAGGGCTTTCTATGTAGAGGATCATGTCCTATGCAAAAAGTGAAATTTTTACTTCTTCCTTTCAAATTAGGTGCCTTTTATATCTTGTTCTTGCCTAAATGCTCAACGAAGTACTTGTAATAAAATGTTAAATAAGAGCAGTGATAGTAGTCATCTTTGTCTTTTACCAGATCTTAGAGGGAAAGTTTTAGGATTTCACTTTTGAATATGATGTTAGCTGTGAGTTTTTCACATTCCTTTCTTTTGAAGTGTTTTTATCAGGAAAGTGTGCTGTATTTTGTTGAATGCTTTTTTCTGCATCAATAGATGTGATCATGTGTTTTTTTTTTAATCTGTTAATGTGGTGTATTATATTGATTGATTTTCTTATGTTGAACCATACTTGCATACCAGGGATAAAACTCACTTGGTCATGGTGTATAATTCGTTTGATGTTTTGTTGAATACCATTAGCAAGTACTTTGTTTAGAATTTTAGCATTTAGGTTCATTAGAGAGATTGGTATATAGTTTTCCTTTATTATTATTATTGTGCATCTCTGTGTGGCTTTGGTATTAAGGATGATGTTGGCATCATAGAATGACTTGGCCAATGTTCCCTATACTTCTATTTTTAAAAGAGTTTAAGCAGGATTTGTGTTAGTTTTTTCCAAAATGTTTGGTATAATTCACCTGAGAAGTTGTCTGGTCATAGGTTTATCTTAGTTGGGAGGTTTTTGATGACTAATTCAGTCTCATTACTTGTGATTGATCTGTTGAGTTCATCAATTTCTTCTTTTGTCAAGGAGGCTGTTTGGTGTTCCTAGGAATTTGTCTATTTCCTCAGAATTAACCATCTTGTTAGAATACAGTTTTTAAAAGTATCTTCTTATGATAATTTTTATTTCTGTGGCATCATTTTTTATATCCCCTTCCTCATTTCTTATTTTATATTTGCAGCTTCTCTTTTTTTATTTTTTCATCTAGCAAAGTGTTTGTGAATTTTATTAATCTTCTCAAAGAACCACTTATTTTTCTAGGTGCTTTCTTATTTTCAATTTCATTTAGCTCTGCTCTAATGTTTTCTATTTCCTTCTTTGTACTTCCTTTTGGGCAAGTTTGTTGTTCTTTTTCTAATTCCTCCAGTTGTTCAGTTAGATCTTTGATTTTAGCTCCTTCTTCATTTTTAATATAGGCAATTATGGCTATGAATTTCCCTCTCAGTACAGCTTTTGCTGCATCTCATAGGTTTTGATACATGATGTTGTCATTTTCATTCATTTCAAGGTAATTAATGATTTGTTTTGCAATTTTCTCCATGATCCACTGATTGTCTAAGTGTATATTGATTAACTTCCATATCTTTGTGCCTAATCTGCTTCTCTGCCCCTTACTGATTTCTAGCTTCATTCCATTGTTGTCAGAGGAATGACTTTGTATAATTTCAATATTTCTGGATCCATGGAGAGTTTTTCTGTGGCCTCGCATTTGGTCTATCGTGGGGGATGATCCATGGGCACTTGAGAAGAATGTATATCCTGCTGTATTTTGGTGTAAGGTTCTGTATGAGGCTACTAGGTCCAGATCCTCTAATGTATTATTCAAGGTCTTGTTTCTTTATTGATTCTTTGTCAGGATGTTCTGTCTAAGGTCTATAATGGTGTATTACATCCCCCCACTGTAATTGTAGAGACATCTATTTCTCCACTTAGAATTTCCAGTGTTTGCCACATGTATTTTGTGCTGCCATGGTTTGGTGCATAAATGCTTATGATTGTTCTTTCTTCTTGATATATTACCCCTCTTAATAATATATAGTGACCATTTTGTCTCTTACAATAGTTTTGCATTTAAAGTCTAGTTTGTGTGATATTAATATAGCTACTCTCACTCTTTTTTGGTTTTTGTTTGCATGTAAATCTGTTTTCTAACCATTCACTTTCAGGTGCCTTGCATCCCTGGGTCTAAGGTGAGTTTCTTGAATTCAGCATGCAGATGCATAATATTTCTTTATCATTTCTGCCAATCTGTGTCTTTTGATTGGAGAGTTTAATCCATTAACATTCAATGTTGTTACTGTACAGGAATTAGCTACATTAGTTATATTTACTTTATGTTTTTGTCCTTATTTATTTATTTATTTATTTATTTATTTATTTACTTATTGTGGGTAAAAATCAAATTTTTCACAATACATAACAATATTTGTAAAATGATATATAAATATATATGCATATATGTGCACTTGCTTACATAAATGTTATATATATATATATACGTATATATATTTATATATACGTATATATATATATATTTTAAAGGTGCTTAGACTAACACTATGTTTACTTTAGGTTTATGTATGCCACATGATGTTTTTATATTTCTTTTTATTTTTTTAGTTATTCTTACCAATAATTTTCTTTCTTACACTCTCCTCCAACTCTCTCTCTCCTGTTTGGTTTTTTTTTTTTTTTCTTTTTTTACTTCTAACTTACAGAACTCCCTTTATTATTTCTTTAAAGCCAGGTTTCTTCTTGACAAACTCTCTTAAATTCTGTTTAATTGTGTATATTTTGAACTCTCCCTTTATTTTGAATATCAACTTTGTTGGATACAGAATTCTTGGCTGACATTTTTCTTTTTCTTGTTTCACCTTAACTATTATTATATTACTGCCTTTTGCCTCCATGGTTTCAGTTGAGAAATCAGCACTTAATCTTATCAATCTTCCCTTGTATGTGTTGGATCTCTTTTCTCTTGCTGCTTTCAGTATTCTCTCTTTGCCTTGAGCACTGAACAATTCGACAAGTATATGTCTTGAGGTAGGCCTGTTAGGATTTATACTGTTTGGGGTGCATTGCACTTCCTGGACATATACTTCCATGCTCCTCAAAATAGTTTGGAATTTTTCACCCATTATTTCCTCAAATACTCTTTCTGCACCCTTTCCTTCTTTTCTCCCACTGAGATGCCTTTGGTGTGTATTTTTGTGTGTTTCTTGTTTTCATTCAAATCCTTATATCCCTGCTGAAATTTTTTCTAAGTTTTTTTTTCTATCTGTTTTACTACCTGTCTGATTTTAGATGTTCTGTCTTCCACATCACTGATTCTTTTCTCTGCCTGTTCAAATCTTCAAATCTGCTCTTATGTGCTTCCAGTGTATTTTTAAAAGATTTATTTAATTATTTACTTTATTCATTTTAAATCCCCTCCCCCATTTTGCTGTTTTGTGTGCATTTGCTGAACAATTCTCTGTGTCTGTTTCCTGCCCTCTCTTTCATTCTTCTCATTCAGTCTTCCCTGAGAATCAATCCTAGGGACTTCTGATGTGGTAGAAAGGTGTTTCTGCCACCTGTGCCACCTCAATTCCTGGTTTTCAGTATCTCTCATCTTGGCTCTTCCCTGTAGCTTTCTCCTGTTATGTCATCATCTTACTGCATGGCTTAATGCATCCTGGCATGCCCACACACAGTACATGCACCTTCTATATATTTTTAAACTTTAATAGGAAGTCCTCAGGATTTAACCCAGGTCCCTCCATATGGCAAATAGATGCCCAATATTTGAGCCATATCTGCTCCCCCTCCAGTGTATTTTTTATTTCTTCCATTGTGCTATTCATCACCATCAGATCTGTTATCTTTTTATGCACATTTACAATTTCTTCAGTATGTTCTCTCAGTGTCTTCTCAATATCTTTAATCTCTTCCTTTACCTCATTAAGTTGATTCATGATATTTGTTTGGACATCCTTGATTAGTTCTTCGACAGTCTGCATCTCCTACTGTTTTTTAGTTTGTTAGACTGGGCCATATCTTCCTGTTTCTTAGTACAACTTATAATTTTTTGTTGGTTTCTAGGCATCTGTTTATCTAGATAGGTTTAATAAAATGGTTTGCCTCTCTTTCTTCTCTAGGCTTTTATTTTGTATTTGTCTTTGTGTGTGTGGTAAGGTTTCTCTTTGGCACTTTATTCCTCTTATTTTATTTCCTTGTTGTCTGTGTTTCCTTGGAAAAAATATTAGAACCAGAGAGAAGGAAAGAGACAAGTGAAAAATGATAAGAGTAATAATAATTTTAAAAGTTAGAGGAGGTACCATTCAAGGCCTAGGAAAATAAATAATTAGCCTGAGTAAAAAGAGTTCATAACTAGTACAAAAGAATAAGAATAAAAAATTGGGATAGAAAAAATTAAACAAGAAATAAAATAGAGGAAAAATATATAGAATGAATTAAATGGCCAGAATAATGAGAAAAGAGGAAAGAAAAATGAGTAAACAAAGAATAAAGAAAGAAAATTTTAAAAATAAGGGAAGGAAATTTAAAATTTGAAAGTCAAACAAAAAGAGTTGGATTGAAAGGAAAACAACAGGACAGGGAAGACATAAAATGAAAGAAAGAAAAGAAATAAAGTAGGTAGAAAAAATAGGCAGAAGAAAAAAAGAAACAAAGACAGGGGAAACATAACAAACAAGAAACAAAACAGCAACAACTAATAAAAAAAAAATCACCAAGGAAAAACAGCTTTCCATCTTAGGCTCCTAAGGAGCTTCTCAGGCTTTCAGTGTTCATCAGTCAATCACCCTGCAGCCTGCACTCTAGAGGTGATGTACCAGGTTTTAGAGAGTAAAATAAGGAAAAAAAGAAATAGAAAATAAAAAATGAACCTTTAAGAAATAAAAAAGACAACAGATCCAAGGAACCTAAAACAAACAAAAAGTCTATATGTTCCCTGTCATAAGTTATCAGCTAGTTGCTGATAACCTGGTAGATCACTCTCTGGATCGTTTCTCTATGGAGACTCAGGAATCAAACCAGAGACCTTGCATATGAAAGGCAGGAATGCTTCCATTGAACCAAACTGGCTCTACAGATTAATTAGGCTTCAGAGCACTTATCTGGATTTATCTGCAGGTTAGACTTCTAAGGGTGTGCTAGAACCATGTTGATTGGCACTTGTCTCCACCCCCTCTCTAATCTAGCTCCTCTGTCTCCCAGGGAGGCTGAGTGTGACAACTTGCCTGAGCAGATGCCCCCTGCCCTCTACACCTTGGGTCAGAGTCCCTCCAAAGGGGGCTCAGCTGGCCAAGCTCACCATAAAGAAATCGCTCTGCACTCTCCATCAGAAACCCCTTTCCTCCCAAGGAATGCTCCCTCCCACTCCATTGGCAGCAGTGAACCAGGGGCTCTACAAAGTCTACTTGCCCTGAAGGCAGAGTTTATGTGCCTTTCCAGTCACAGGAGTGAGCAACTCAGAGTTGTCCATTGCCTTCATCTGTCCAGTTCCCTCCTGGATGATACAGAACACTTTCCTATTCTATATATATATTCAAAACATCATCCACAGATAGGTCCTTACTCTTTATCCATTCTTTTTTGTGAAAGAATGGGAATCTGTCTCTCTACTTAATTGTCATTTTCCCAGAAGGCCCCTGATACTGATATATATTAGTAGGAATTTTCAGTAAATGGGATAGTTCCCTCAGAAGTGCTTTTGGGGAAAGTAATTTAAAATTTGAATGGAACCTTTCACTACTGTCATATACTATGCACAAGCATGTCTTGGAAGCACCTCTTATTAGAATCCCACACTGTGCCACAGCGTTTTGGGTTTGCACAATATTATTTATATATTATTATATAAATAAATTATTATATGGTATAAAATTAAAATGTATTGAATCACCAGTTGCCTATGATACTTTAAAATGTACGTCTCTTATTTAACAAAAAAAATCTGTGATAATTTTATCAATAGTATGCACTATTACAAATTTAACTCATGACTTAATTAAATGGCCAAAGTATAAACAATGTAATCTTAAAAATCAGGAATTGAGAGAAAACTGGTCTCACTGGAGTGTGAAATCACCCTTCTTCCAGGTCTCCTGAGAGGGTGCCCCATATATGTGCTTCATAAGGAATAAACATGTATACAAAGAATCTAGAAGCAGATTTGTTCATATGATTAAGGATAATGAAAATCTCCCTGAGAAGTGATTCAATGAGTTTTATTCAGAGGAAAAAAAGAGGCAGGATCATGAGTTTTGTAAAATATTCTGTAATTGAGGAAAATAAATATTCATGTAACAGAAAAATAAATGTGATTCATCATTTATCAGGTATATGTGCACGTTTAAATAGATGTTATTTTTCTCTAAAATGGCTATGGAAAAATTCACAAAAATAGTTGTGATATATGTCTCAATATGTTTAACATATGCTATCTGTACTCCATATTATAAATTTATTATCACAGATAGTATGAATGTTACTGATTCTGGTTTTATTATACCTGATTGGTTTTAAAAATGGTTCCTGAAGATATGTATGGGCTGTACTCAAAATATGGAATATAAAGTGTTACAAAAATTCCCAAGAAATGGAAGTATTTAGTACAAGGACTAAATATTACTGAAATTAGATTGTATAGTATAGCTAATGTAATCAGAGGCAACAGTTTGTTAACATTGCATTTCATAGAAATCAGTCCAAATAAGGAAACACACATTCATTGGAGATATCTAGTGATGTTTTTACTATGAACTATTTCTTCTATTTTTTTTTTTTTTTGCTGTATGTTAGGAATTAGATATGTTTTAGGTAGATTTTGAATATGTTTCTATATTTCCTGTGTTTAACAATTCCTGAAGAATAATTATCCCACTGATTTTGTTTTTCCACATTTTGATATTGTAAAGTAAATAATTTCAAAATATCCCTGAGGCAACAAGAGTAGGTAAACAAACAAACAAACAAACAAAAAACCTGAACTCTCTCACTTTCTCTTCCATTTACACACAAAGCTATAAATTATTCCATCAGAATGATCTCTGATATAGAATATGTATGGTAAATTTAGGCAAGTGAAACTTGAGAATTTGCACAGACCAAGAAGAAAGATGAAATCTGTAGAGATGCAGGATATGGATGTGATAACTAATGATCAATCACAATGTATTCTTTTGATAAAGGAAATTTTTAAAACTCCATCTGGAAGTTTGTATATGTCCAATAGCCTGCCCTTAGATCAATAGTATTGCCTTAAATACCAAATATTTTCTTTGATATTTAATAAAATTCTCTACTTAAAGAAATTTTCCTCTTAATAACAATGAGGTTGATAAAAGAAACACACAAAAACATTAAAGAAAAGTCAACTTGCCTAAAATATATTGTAAATATATTAGGACTTAATATGAGTATATGTAATGAAGTGAATTGAATTATCATGCATTACCATTATTATGCACATATAATGCTAACAAAATAGTACATTATTTTAATTACAAAGAGATTATATATGAATAAAATATTAAGATTACAAATTGTAACATTCTTATACTTATTATCCCTCTATTCTATGTTTTCCACATATAAAAATCAAGTAGTTATGAAATGATACCCATTATGATATTTAATTTTAGAGCTGAAAGTATACTTAAGACTGCAACCATTTTTATATATGATTTGGAATACTAAAAGACAAGTACAAGTAAAATAGTTGTGTTAAACTAGTTAATTTGAATAAGGAAAATACAGTAAAATCTAAAAAATCATGTAGGCAAGATATTGTATTTCATGTCTGAAGGAAGGAAGGATGCTTTGAGGAAGAGTGATGTCAGTTGTGATGCTTTTCTTAGATACTGTGTGCAGGTGAGACAGTAAACTATAGAGACATTAAGAGCACTCTGGTGCACATTGCAACAATAAAATGGAATTGATTACTATATGAATTAAATTAAATTGTTTTATGGGCTGTGGGGTGAAGGAGGAAAGAAAGAGCTCACATGGATCTCTTATATTACAACTGAAATGAAAAGTGGTAAGGCATACTCTATATGGAATCCTTTAGATTAATCAATCTCAGAAGGACCTCAGAACCATTGATTAACTTTGTTATAGTAATAGTGTCTATGTCAGCTGGCCAAGGAACCTGAGATGTGAGTAATCATACTACTTTGATGCTATATAAACAGCCTCAGTAATAATAGTACATGGTGCAAACAAATGGGATGATGCAGAGGCTCTTAAAGAGCACATCTAGAATGACCATCCACTAATGAAGAAAATGAGAAAATAAGCACTGCATATATGTAGGTACAGTTTGAAAAGAAACTTTATTGCAATAGTGTAAATGAAACTCAATAACTGAAATGTTTGTGTCATTTTATTTTAATTCATTTATTGAATTTAAGTTCTCTGATGATGTGAATGTTGAAATTAATAGTTTGAGACAGATAGGAAAGAAAATGAAAAGAGAAAAATGTGCATTCATTCAATTCACATTTTTTTGCTAAATTCCTGATGGAAAGCCATATTTTAATAAAAATGGTGGCATTTTCTTTGTGAGTAATGAGGGTTGACTCCATTTACTACTTAGTGTATTTTATTATATTATACTTGGACTACAGGGAGGCTACAACATATTAGAAGACATGGACAATCTCACTCTCTTAACAGAATTCCTCCTCATGGATATCTCAACACCCTGGGAGCTCCAAGTCTTGCAAGGTCTGATTTTCTTAGTGATTTATCTAGGCCTCTTGATTGGGAATCTTTTAACAATTACTGCCATTGTAATCAACTGATATCTACCCTCTCCAATGTATTTCTTCATTGGAAATTTATCTTTCATATATCTTTGTTGCATTTCAGTTACTCTCCCCAACATAGTGGTGAATTTGCTGACAGGCAATAAATTGATTTCTTTCCTAGCATGTGCCTCTCAGATATTCCTGTTTCTCTTCATTGCATCAGCAGAGCTGGCCTTCCTTGTGGTGATATCTTATGATTACTATGTTGCCATCTGCCACCCTCTGTACTATGGGCTCACCATCACCCCACATCTGTGCACAGAGGCAGCTGGTAGTTCATGGGCAAGTGGTTTGGTCAGTTCTGCCATCCTCACAGGCATGATATTCAGGCTTCCCTTCACAGAACCCAATGTGATCCATCAATATTTCTGTGATGTGTCTCAAATTTTGAGGATCTCTTCTTCGGATATTTCATTTTCTGAGCCTATAGGTTTACCTATAAGGGCTTGTATTATCTTAATATGTTCTGGTCTTTTGTTTAAATCTTATATTGATATACTCTCAATTGTGCTTAGGATGCATTCTGTGGAAGCCCACAACAAAGCCTTAATCACCTGTACCCCACAGTTGAACATTCTCATTTTGTTTGTAATTTCTGTGGTGATTGCTGTATTAGGTCCACCTAATACAAATGAAGCATCTCTTAATAATCTTCTCACAGCCATGTTCTACATCACAGTTCCCTCTTTCAAAAATCTCATCATCTACAACCTGAAGAACAGGTTGATTAACACGACTCTAGGAAAAATTTACCACAGATATCTTGAGCTCTAAAGAAGAGCTTTTTATATTAATTCAGAGAAACTTCAATGAAATAATATTGGTTATATGATATTAAAATTGATTATATCCCTGTTACATATCTAGTCTAGTTAATACATATCCTTTTATGCTTTTTTCCCCCCTTTGGCTTATGTGATATCTATAAAGTTCTGCATTCTAGTTTTTCTAATGCATACTCATGTGTTATTGATACATTCCTCTGGAAAAATTTTCCACAGTGTTAAAATGTTTTGGATATTTCAGATTGTTGTGAGTTAAAAGAAAACAATGATATATGAAGAAGAACAGGGATGAGTTCTTTAACAGGTGCCTTTATATTTGAGACAATTTCAAGGTACTGGATACCATCACCTTGAAGAAAATATTGAATGTTTTGAATCAGAAAATTCAATTCAAATTGCATTTTGCATCAAACTTTGTGCAAATATCTGAACCAAGCAATTAATTATTTAGAATTCATACACAACTGAAGAAAAGTTCACAATAAGTTTATAGCATTAATTATATGCAAAAACTGTTTTCCTTATTGAAAAGTAGACTATAAACAACTGACCTTCAACACAGAATACATTTGGATGTTTTTGCACTCTCACTTATCTGGCTGAGAAGGCACATGCCATGACCAATTAATTCAAGCTTTCAACATGATGAAGAACAAGTAATTACAGAGGTAAATGTGTAGTAAAGTGTAGTCATAGCATGACCTGTTGCCTTATCCTGGGATACACAATTACCTCCTATCAGCCTGGCAATATAAAATACACTTCCCTACTACATAAGGAAACTACCTACCAGTTCATTCATAACCCTACTGCCCTAAGCATATTCATTGCAGACTCTGATTTTTGTGGGCATATTTATGACATCTAGCAAACCACTGTTTCATACCACTCTGTTGCACAGAGTAAGCCAGATTCCTCATCTAAGACACACAAACATGGAGAGGGTTGTTGCATGTAAAATATCTCCCTGCTTTGGCCAGGTGTATTAGTCAGCCAAAGGGGTGTTAATGTAAAATACCAAAAATGGGTTGGTCTTTATAAAGGGCATTTATTTGGGGTAGAAGTCCACAGATACCAGGCCATAAAGCGTTAAGTTTCTTCTCTCACCACAGTCCATTGCCACGTGTTAGAGCAAGGCAGCTGCCAGCATTTGCCAGGGTTCAGGCTTCTGGGGTTCCTCTCTTCCAGGGGCTGTGTTTCTCTCCAGGCTTAGCTCCTGTTTCCTCCACAAGGTCAGCTGTAGACGATCAGGCGAATGGCTTGCTTCTCTTCTTCTGGGGCATTTTCCGAACATCAAAACTGCTTTTCAAAAGACTGCTTCAACTGTCCTTTGCCTTGTCTTTTATATTCGATTCCCCACCCACCAAGGGGTGGGGCCCAATGCCCTAATCCTAACCTAATCATGCCTAGATTAACAAATCAGTTTACAAGCATGATCCAATTATAATTTTGGAGTTCATAATTACATCAAATTCCCCAAAAGCCACATTCCACCCTCTGAATTCCAAAAATACATTACAATATTAAAAAAAAAAAACACTTAAATCAGTAACAATCCAAGTAGAAAATCATATCAAAATCATTTTAAAGAAATACAGTTTGTCTTCAGGCAAAACCCCATCTTCTGTAGACCTCTGAAATTTACAAAACCATTGAACTGCTTCCAATACACAAATGGAAAGACAAAGGATAAATTTCATTACCATAAGGAGAAATTGGGATGTTAAACATAAGTCATGGATCCTCTACAGTTCAGTAAACCTGCAGGACATCCTCCATTCGATTTCAAAGTCTGAGAGTAATTTTTAAGAAGATGGTTTCTTTTCCTTGGAGCCACATGGGAACTCACCCTTTCCACAGGCTTGCTCAACGGCCATTTTCTTGGTTCCACCAGCATCAAGCATCTGGGTGTCGACCAAGCTTCAGATCTCACTCTCCAAGAGTGTTTGGGTGATTGCCACACCTTACCCAATCTTTGGGTTAGAGTCTTAGCCCCCCTAGCACAGTGAGGTGAAGACAACATTACCCCTAACCTTTGGCATACAGCGTCAACCCTCTCAGAGCAATGGGTTGACCACCTGGCCTTCTCTAATCTATGGGGGACAGGTACACCCCTCTCAGACCAATGGGATGTTGACCTTAACAGCCATAATCTTTGAGGAATGTGTTCCTACCTCCCTGCACCCTGGGGTAGCAAAACTCTTCCTGAACATCGGGTGGGGACATCCACCCTCTTCAAATACTGGGGAAAACTCACCCTCTCTGTATATATGGGTGGGGCTCCTCTCTTGGCGCAAGGAGATGTCTTAATCCCAGATCTCTGCTTCCACGGTTTTCTTCTTAAAGCTTTTCTCCTTCAGTCTCTCCTTTCCATGTCCTCTTTGTCCAAGCTGACAGTGGTTTTGTTCATACAGCTCTCTCAAAAACTTAGTTGGTTTAGCATGCAGGAAGCAGGGGTCCAAGCCATCAGACAGTAAGACTTTCCACAAGTCTTTCCAAGATAACTGCATCTTCAATTCTGGTTTACAAGTTCCAGGTTTAGCTAAGTCTTCAAATGGGGCACTTTCATCTGGGAATTTGATTTCCACATACTTGGGAGTTCCAGAATCAGTTTCTGTTTTCTTTTTGCCCATAAGTTCAGTCCTTAGTGTATTTTGCTCATCTAGTATTTTGCTATAAGCTGCAAGGAGAAGCCAAGCCACATTCTCTGGGTTTACTTTGGAAAGTACTTCAGCTAAATGCTCAGGTTCACCATTTCCAAATTCTGTCTTCCATATAACACCAGGAGTTAATCTTGCTAAGATCTGTGCAACTTTAAAACATGGATGACCTTTCCTCCAGTTTCCAATAATAGTTTCATCATTTACTTCTAAGGCATCATAGAAAGTCTCTTTAGTGTCCATATTACTATGAACAGTCTCTTCAAAGTGATCTAGGCCTTTTCCATCAAGCATTTCACAATTCCTCCAAAAAATACCCTTACCCATTTATAAAACCATTCCAACATTTTGGTATATGCAAATGCACTACCCCACTCCTGGTACCAAATTCTGTATTAGTCAGTCAAAGGGGTGCTAATGTAAAATACCAAAAATGGGTTGGTCTTTATAAAGGGTATTTATTTGGGGTAGAAGTCCACAGATACCAGGCCATAAAGCGTTAAGTTTCTTCTCTCACCACAGTCCATTACCACAGTCCATTGCCACATGTTAGAGCAAGACAGTTGCCAGCATTTGCCAGGGTTCAGGATTCTTGGGTTCCTCTCTTCCAGGGGCTGCATTTCTCTCCGGGCTTAGCTCCTGTTTCCTCCACAAGCTCAGCTGTAGACGATCAGGTGTATGGCTTGCTTCTCTTCTCCTGGGGCCTTTTCCCAACATCAAAACTGCTTTTCAAAAGACTGCTTCAACTGTCCCTTGCCTTGCCTTTTATATTCGATTCCCCACCCACCAAGGGGTGGGGCCCAATGCCCTAATCCTAACCTAATCATGCCCAGAATAACAGATCAGTTTATAAGCATGATACAATTATATTTTTGGAATTCATAATTACATCAAATTCCCCAACAGCCACACCAGGTATTCAGACTTGCTGGCCATGGAATCCTGGGCCCATTGTGAAGTTAATCTTACTATGTATCTTCTTTGTGTAAGTAAAACATTGTTACATTCGATGTTATGTGAGACATGCTTCTGGTGGTAACTCAACACCTATGGGCTGACACATCTTTATGTTTCTCCTTTTCTGACAGACAGATTGGTGGAGTCGACTGAATCCCAAAAGAAACCCACCATGCCATGAGTAAGGATTAATGAGTTATCAGTTCATTCATCCCAGGGTCATGTCAGATCCACAAAAGAGTGACTACCTGACTGAGGGACTGACTCATCTCTGGCTATGTGGGGTCTAGTGAGATGTAAGTATACACCCTATTAGCAGGGAAGAATGAATGTGGTAGGTTAAGGTGAAAATGAGGCAGGTGGGTTCTAGGGAGAGTAGGGAAACTACTAACTGCCTGTGCATGATTCCACCACTCACTGAACCCCATGATATATCAAGGGTTGCAAATTCCCATGCAGGGAGCTCCACACCGTCTGGGCTGTTTGCAAAAGTTAGCTACAAACTACTAGTGGCATTGCTAAAATTTAAACTGTTATAATGAGTTATTTTTCTGAGATCACATACAGAAGTTAAAAAGCTAGGTATTAACAGAAATCAGGGGAGGCTCAACTTCAAGAACTGATCAACATCGATACTTTATGTGATTTGATTTGTGCATCTGTTTGATATGGGGACCTTGCAAACTCAGATGTCTATTGTTGAGAGTAGCAGTATGGAAAAGATAATTTCTGACTCTTGCTATGAGTCACTTTTGTCAGCATCAAAAGGGCAACTGACAGGACAAACATATGAATAAGCCCAGGCCACTTTTAGTCTGGGTTGCTGGAAATAAAAGAGTTGTATTCTCAACTGAGAGAGATTTCTGCAAAAGAAGAAAACTACATGAAGCTGTAATGCACTGGGGTTAAAAGTGATAGACATTTAGCTTTATGACAGAGACTTAGGGCATGACATGGATGAGATTATTCACTCTCAGACAGTATTGGAAGAATTTGTGAAAGAGGGCCCTTACTAATTGAAAAGACTTCTGTCCTATTTTCTGTCCTGAAAGATGGTGGGGAGAAGTAATAAGAAAGCTTCACTATAACATCCAGCTCTGGGATCAAAATAAAAGGGAGGCATGAGTCTTGTTAACTGAGGCAGGATGGGAGGGACAGGAGCCTAAAGCTTAGCAATGGGAAGCTACCCCACCTGAAGGGCCATAAGGAGAATAGAAAGAGCAATCAGGTAAAGAAAAGGAAGTGGCAAGGCCTACCTTCCGGGTAATGTGGCTTTAGTTATTAATTCAAGGCATAAATAGAGCAAAGTTTTATGGAATTCATAGGGAAGAAAGCAGTCAAAACTTTTGGGCAAAAGGGGGTCCTGTTAAGTTTGGTGTTAAGACCTTTGGATTATGAAAAAAAGGACTCACATTTCTGAAAAAGATTTAGAATCTAGCATCACCACACTCTGAAGCCCTGAACACAGTTGTGGGAGGGAGAAAATGACAATTAATAAGACTTCCTTTCAGCCCAACCAGGACAGTGGGGATGACAATTCCAACTGTGAGCATGGTGTATTGGGTAGGAAGGGTAATCCCTTTCACCTGTACACAGATCTTATTCCCTCATGAAAAGCAATTAATTGTGCCATCATGGTCCCTGTGTCCCTGCCGGTGCTTGGCAGCCCAATGGTCCCAGTTGGGTAAATGGGAAAAAGAGGGGTACCCAGGCCTTTATGGGGCTCTTAAATACAGGTGCTCAAGTGACAATAATCCAGAGGCCTTTCAGGGGCAAGTGTAAACTATGGCATAAGGGGGCTATGAGCAGGTGCAGTGACCCATGACACAAGAGCACATGTGCCTGTGGGTGGGGTCCTGTGGACCGTTTCTGCTGCCAGTGAGCATAAGTCCCTCCCCTCCATGTGCATTATAAGTACTGGCATTTTGGTTGCTTGCATCACAGACTAGGACCCTCACCTGAGAAGATATGCCCCTTGCAAAGATAAATGTAAGCCATGCCTACAGAGTGTGTCCACTTGTGCCCACCACCAGAGTTGCCAGACCCATGAAGGAGTTTTCAAACAAAGCAGTACCACATGACCTGCAGGAAAAACAATGGACATATTTGTTTGCTTATGCCAGCAAGAGTGTTGAGAATCATGGTGTCACAGTTTAACAGACCAGTATGGCTTATTATAAAAGGCTCAGGAATCTGGAACATATCACTCTTGGCAGATGCAATAACTGATATCATTGTTTTCACTGAGGCTTTAACAACCAATAAATGGGATGCTGTATTGACTTTGTTAGGGCTACCACCTTCTCCATTCCTTTGTGCGTTAAGACCCACCTTCAGGTGGAACAATCTCAATACACTCCAACTATATTCCCACATGGATATCTTAAGTTTCCAGCAAATTGTCACCAGAGGATAGGGCTATATGTATATGAAGCCCAGTTACCCAAAAAGTACTTGACATCCAGTATATTGATGACATCTTTAATGTAGGCACTACTAAATAATGGTTGAACAGACTCTACAAAAGTCATAAATATTAAAACAACTACAGATTGGGCAATCAATCACAACAAAGTCTAGAAATTTGTCCAACAGGTGGTGTTTCTAGAGGCCACTTGGTCAGATAGTCAGAGGAGCATACCAAAGAGAAGCAGAAGTTATTTCCAATGTCAGCTCCCACTCCCAAGAGAGAAACTGAAGAGATTATAGGTTTGTGTGGCCACTGGACACAACATGTGCCATATAAGGGCATTCTTGAGGCCCATCTAGTTAAGGTCAACCTTCAAATGGGGCCCCCAACAGCAGGTACTTTGAGAGGGCTTGCAACATGCAGTGGCAGAGCTCTGAACAGTAAGGTCAGGGGAGCACTCTTGTCCTGTAAAATTACAAGTCTAAACAACTTTTACTTGTTCAGATTGGAAAATAAGGCAACAAATATCTGCTTGATGGATATGTGCCAGCCCCTTGGGTTTGGGACACATACGCTACCTGAGATAGCCACCAGGAACACCCTCTTCAAGTGGCAGATTTTAGCCAGTTATTGAGGCTTTGTGTAGAAAAACATTTAACCATTGACACATCATATCTATTTCGAAATGTCACTATCATCATGTGAGTAATCTTTCAGAAGAAAGAACAATCATAAACATTTATGCACCCAATCAGGGTGCCTCAAAATACAGAAACACTGGAAAAACTAAGTAGGGACATAAATGCCTCAACAAGTATTGTGGGGGACATTAATAAACTATTATCACCATTAGACAGAACATCTCAATAGAGAGTCAATAAAGACACAAAGACTCTGAATAATACATTAGAGGAGCTGTACCTAATACACATATACAGAATCCTACACCCAAATACAGTGGGATACACATTGTTTTCAAGTGCACATAGATTATACTTCAAGATAGACTACATGCTAGGCCATAGAAAAATTCTCAATGAATTCAGAAAGATTGAGATTATACAAAGTAATTTCTCTGGCCAGAATGGAATGAGATTGGAAATCACTAAGGGCCAGAGAACCAGATTAGGCACAAAGATAGGGGAGTTAAACAACACACTCTTAGACAAACAGTGGTTCAAGGAAGAAATCTCAAAAGAAATCAGTAACTACCTTGAAATGAATGAAAATGTTAACACAACATATCAAAACATATGGGGTGGAGTCAAAGCTGTACTGAGAGGGAAATTCATAACAATAAATGCACATATTAAAAAAGAAGTAAGAGCCAAAATTGATAACCTAACTGCACACCTGGAGGAATAGAAAAATAACAACAAACTTACCCCAAAGGAAGAAAAAAGACGGAAATAACAAAGATTAGAGCAAAACCAAATGAAAGAGAAAATAAGAACACACTAGAAAAAATAAAAAAAACTGAAAGCTGGTTCTTCAAGAAAATCAATAAAATTGACAAAACCTTAGCCAGACTAACAAAGAAAAAGAGAGAACAGATGCAAATACACAAAATAAGGATGAGGAAGGGGATATCACTACTGATCCCACAGAAATAAAGAGTATAATAAGAGGATACACTGAAAAATTATGTGCCAAAAAGAATGACCATTTAGAGGAAATGGGCAAATTCCTAGAATCTCACAAGCAGCCTACATTGAAGAAAGAAGAAATTGATAAATTCAACTGTCCAATTACAAGTAAAGAGATAGACGCAGTCATCAAAAACCTCCCAACTAAGAAGAGCCCAGGATCAGACGGCTTCACAGGTGAATTCTACCAAACATTCTGGAGAGCTAACACCAATCCTGTTTAAACTTTTCCAAAAACTAGAAGTGAAGGAACATTGCCTAACTCATTCGATGATGCCAACATTACCTTAATATCAAGGCGAAACAAAGATACCACAAGAAAGGAAAATTACAGACCAATCTCTCTAATGTATCTAGATGCTAAAATCCTCAACAAAATACTTGCTAATTGCATTCAACAACATATCAAAAGAAATTTACACCATGACCAAGTGGGTTTCTTCCCAGGTATGCAAGGATGGTTAAACATAAGAAAATCAATCAATGTAATACACTATATAAACAGATTGAAAGAAAAAAATCACATTATCGTCTCTACAGATGCAGAAAAATTATTTGACAAAATACAGCACTCTTTCCTGATAAAAACACTGCAAAAGATAGGACTAGAAAGAAAGTTTCTGAACATGATAAAGGGTATGTATGAAAAACCCAAAGCTAACATCATCTTCAGTGGTGAAATCCTAAAAGCCTTCCCTCTGAGATTGGGAAGAAGACAAGGATGCCCACAATCATAACTCATATTTAACATAGTCCTAGAAATACTTCCTTGAGCACTGAGGTAAGGTAAAGATATAAAAGGCATCCAAATTGGAAAAGTAGGAGTAAAAATTTCATTATTTGCAGACAACATGATCCTATCAACAGAAATCCATGAGAAATCTACAACAAAACTTCTAGAACTTATAAAAAAGTTCTGTAACATCACAGGCTATAAGATCAATGCTCAAAATCAGTAGCATTTCTGTACACCAATAACGAGCAATCTGAGGAGGAAATCAAGAAAAAAATACCATTTACATAACTGAAAGAATCAAATACCTAGGAATAAATTTAACTAAAGATGTAAAGGGCTTATATACAGAAAACTACACAACACTGTTAAAGGAAAGCAAAGAAGACTTAATTACATGGAAGAATATTCCCTGTTCATGGATAGGAAGACTAAACATCATCAAGATGGCTATCCTACCCAAACAAATATAGAGATTTAATGCAATCCCAATAAAATGTCAACACGGTATTTTTAATGACATGGAAAAACTAACTACAAAATTTATTGAGAAAGATAAGAAGCCCCGAATTGCCAAAGACATACTTTAAAAGAAAAATGAAGTTGGAGGTATCACACTACTTGACTTAAAACATACTACAAAGCTACAGTGTTCAAACCTACATGGTATTGGCACAAGGATAGACAAATTGTCCAATGGAACTGAATTGAGAGTTCTGATGTACTTCCTTGCATATACAGTGATCTGATATTTGAGAAGGCCACCAAGCCCACTCAGTTGTGAGAGAATGACCTCTTCAACAGGTGGTGCTTGGAGAACTGGATGTCCATATCCAAAAGAATGAGAGAGGAACACCATCTCATACCTTATAGAAAAATAAACTCAAGATGGATCAAAGATTGAAATATAAGAGCCAAGAACATAAAGTCCTAGGGAGATAATGTAGGGAAGCATCTACAGGACCTTGTATTAGGAAAGGGTTTCATGAACTTCACACCCAAAGCACAAGCAAAAGACAAAATAGATAAATGATATCTCCTCAAAATTAAAAACCTTTGCATCTCAAAGGATGTTATCAAGAAAATAAAACGGCAGCCTACCCAATGGGAGAAAATATTTGTCAGCTATATATCTGATAGGAGCCTAATATCCAGCATATATAAAGAAATCTGACACTTCAAAAATAAAAAGTCAAACAACCCATGTAAAAAAAAAATGGGCAAGTGATCTGAAACAGCATTTCTCCTAGGAAGAAATACAAATAGCTAAAATGCACATGAAAAAATGCTCGACATCACTAGGTGTTAGAGAAATGCAAATCAAAACTACAATGATGTATCTTCTTACACCGATTAGAATGATGGCTATTAAAAAACAGCAGACTACAAGTTTTGGAGAGGATGTGGAGGAATGGGAAACCTCATCCACTGCTGGTAGGATTGTGGAATGGTCCAGCCACTGTAGAAGACAGTTTTGTGGTTCCTCAAAAAACTAACTATAGATCTTCTGTATGATCCAGTGATTCTACTGCTGGGTATATACCCAGAAGAATTGAAATCAAAGACACGAACAGATATGTACACACCAATGTTCATAGCGGCATTGTTCACAGTTGCCAAAAGTTGGAATCAGCCCCAGTGCCCGTCAACAGAGGAATGGATAAGCAAAATGTGGTACATACATACAATGGAATATTACTCAGCTGTAAGCAGGAATAAAGTGCTAACACACAGGATAACAGGGATGAATCTTGAAGACCTTATGTTGAGTGAAGCAAGCCAGGCATTGAAGGATGAACAGTACATGGACTCACTGATATGAATTAAGGAAATTGGGCAGTCTCTGAAAACTATTGTCTGGAAGATTGGTTTACAAGTAATAGAAAGACAAGAGAAAGTTTTGAGCCATCACCCGTATGGATGTAATCTATTGTAAAGTGATACAATGAAGTTGAATATTGAAGGGATAGGATAGGTGGGTAGTGATATTATTGGGTTTGGTGGTGCAGGGTTGACAGGTGGGTAGATTGGGTTGGGTGGGTTAGAATAACCAGGATAATTGGGCGGAGAGATGGGAGAGGGACTAGGTGAACATTTGGGATTCGTGGGTTTGTGGTTAAAAGTACAGAGGTGGGAATGCTCTTATGGTAATATGAAAAGGAAGTGTCACTGGCTTAGGGTGTTGGTTGGGGAGGCATTCGGGGCACAGTGCACCTGGAGCAGGTTTCTGGGAAGTGTGTGAGTGTTCATCCTGTCATAATGTGTTGTATCAGTGAGTGGAGACCCATATAATGAGCAGGAAGGAGATGGACTTTGATCTTTAGGAGGACTGATTTGTTCAGAAATAGACAGGTGGGCATCTCTTAACAGCAAGGGTGCTCCCTAATAGGGTAGAAAAACCAGTTTATCAAGACCTTTTGTTCCATGTATCTATGAATCTTGTCATCCAAGGAGTCAAGCCAGGGTTTGTCGTGGGTCCTGGGGGGATGGAGAAGGAGGAAAAGAAAAGATCAAACAGAGGGTATTTAGTGGTCAGTGGAAATGTTTTTCATTACCTTACAGTGATGGACACAGGACATGGTAAATATTATCAAAATTTATAAATGTGTACGGTCTAAAATATAAACATAGTGTAAAGCATTGACAATGTTTAGTTGCTATGTTTCACTATCTGTATATCAGTGCTACCATCCACATACAAAAAGGTTTTAATATGGGGTGAGGAAAGGGGGAGGAGGTTGAGTATATAAGAGCTTCTTGTATACTGTGTGTGACTTTGCTGTGACCTAAAATGTCTTTGAAAATTAAATGAAAAATAGTGAGACGCTGGGAAGTGGGGGTGGGGTGGGGATGGTGCCATGGTATAGACTGGACACCAGATATTGCAGTGATAAAAAGCAAAATGCCAAAAAAAAATTTTTTTAAATTTTCCTCATTTTTTGAATATCCTGAACCTTTAATTTCATTTTATTTTTAGTTTTTTTAAGTTTTCATCTATTTTATCTCTTACATTTAAATTTATTATTATTTCATTTTCCTATTAATTGTATATGGCCATTGCATTGGCTTCAACTTTAAAGAAGCTTTGGATCACAGAAGTGTTACAATGGGGGTGGGAGAAGATCATTGGTGGGGGGTGTCAGAGATTGTAGTTGCATGGGAGGAAGTTCACCATAACAAACATAAAAGGTATTTAAAATTGTTCAAATGTTCATGGGGCATGGTCACTATGGGTGGAGAATCACCCAATAAATGTGAGAATACTGAATTCCCATCCTGGAGAGCTCTGCCACATTCTTCAAGGGAGCAGCAACAGTACCCCAAGTGCAGGGGCAGTGTCTGGCAAAGGAAGATGATCCACTGATGAGCTCTTGTTATTGAAGACTAGCCTTATGAGTCTTTGCTCTTGAAATTGAAACCTAGCCTATTGTTATGGGGTTCCTAAGGGTTGCCTCCTGAGAGCCTCCTTGTTGCTCAATGTGGCC
This sequence comes from Tolypeutes matacus, assembly GCA_026826555.1. NCBI lineage: Eukaryota > Metazoa > Chordata > Mammalia > Cingulata > Chlamyphoridae > Tolypeutes > Tolypeutes matacus. Next base: position 433,966 of record JAKSZT010001663.1, read on the forward strand.
TCTCTTTAAGCCAAACTCTGCATATTAATGCATTACCTTCCTCCCATCTTGGGACATGGCTCCTGGTGATAAGCCTCCCTGGCAATGAAGGATTACTACCAAGTGCCAAATGGCAATATGACTGGAAAAAAACTTCAAATAAAAGGGGAAAAAGTAAAGACAAATGAGTTCATATGCCTAAGAGACTTCAAACTGAGTCAGGAAGTCTTCCCAGAGGTAAGGCTTATGCACATCTCAGTAGGATCTCATAGACTTCCAATGTGGATATCACTCCAAATAGAGGGTGTGACCATTGCGCAATTTGATGTAATTATGAATTCCAAAAACATAGTTGGATCATGCTTCTAAACTGATCTGTTAATGTGGGCATGTTAAGTTATGATTAGGGCGTTGACTAGGCCACGTCAGTAGGGTGTTGAGCCCCACCCCTTGGTGGGTGGGAGAAGAAAATATAGAAGGCATCACAAAGAACAGAGCTGCAGCAGTTTTTGAGAAGCAGTTTTGATGTTGGAGTTTTGATGTTGGAGAGAAGGCCCCAGGAGAAGAGAAGTGAGCCATTCGCCTGACAGTCTGCAGCTGACCTTGTGTTGGAAACAGAGGAGCTAAGTCTAGAGAGAAATGAAGCCCCGGGTAGAGAGGAACCCAAGAAACCTGAACCCTGGCAAATGTCAGCAGCTGTCTTGCTCCAACATGTGACAATGGACTTTGGTGAGAGAAGAAACTTAATGCTTTTTGGC